>JBCAUJ010000024.1:5724284-5770840 GCA_038406275.1 Cataglyphis albicans
AAATATAATTAAAAAATATAAGTGAGTCAAAAACGTTGCTCTTATCTAAAAATAAAAATAACATATATACATATAAATTATTTTATCAGTACAAAAACTCATAATATTTTCACACAGCAATATCTTTGTGCACATTATAAATATATATAGTATAATAAATAGCAAAGCGTGTAATTGCAGAAATATTACAGAAAAATAATCAGTTAATAAAATTGACGATAACAAATATATAATAATAATAATTTAATCTAAATTAAAAAAATATGCAATTTTTGATAACAAAAGACAAGGGACACACGTTTATAAAAAGAAAGCCCGTAAATCGAAACCTTTTCATAGGTGGATCCATTTAGCAATGCAAATGGACAATGTGACCAACCACTGAGAAACTTTTCGTAGCACTGCAAAAAACGTAGCTTGATGTACATAAATAACAATGTCTTTGAATATAAACGTCTTTAACTACAATTTTTTTAAATAAAATTATTTTATAATGATTAAAAATGCACGTTTGCAAAATTAAAAAATTATCGACTTAAGAAATTGCCGATTGAAAATATGCGAAGATTTTTGCACATAATATTTTTAATTGACAATCTTTTAAGTGGTAAAAAAAATTTTTTGCAAATGCGCACTTTTAATTATTAGAATATACATTATTTTTATAATACCAACATATATATACATAATTAAGGTTTCGTTATTTTACGCAACCAAACAGTTTTCTTAATTAAAAATTATTCATAAATTATCATAAAAAATTACACAAAATATATAACTCATATATAAATAAGATTTATTTATTTATAAAACGCAATGGGTATGGGGCAGTTTAAAAGATAAAAGGCAATAACGAAGCTAAAAAGTAAATAAAGTAAATAAATAAACGCATTCCGCTCGACCTTGTCGCAACTCTGTCGAGTGTACTCGAGTTGTGTGTGTTACACGACACGAGAATCGCATAGGAAAAATGCCAAGTTTCAGTTACACTGTAAATGGTGAACTGAACTCTTTTGGGGCTCCCGTCTACGGCGTTGTTGGGCTGACTCGTTTGACCGTGAGGATCACCCTGGCACATGGCCTTCGCCCACGCTAGGGCTTCCGGACTGGCTGCCCGGATGCAGTCTACTCGACCCAACGCGAACCTCCGAATACCAGCGCTCTCGTAAGTGGCCACTAATTTTCCATAGAGTCTGCGAACATCGCAAGATCATCCCGATGAAACGTGATGATGAAAGACGAAATTTAATTTATCGATATTTTGATACTCGTAGATTTTCCGTCATTTGACACATAACAATAGAAGAGAAAAATAAAAGATGTTATATGTTTTTTAAATATAAACATATAACATCTTTTACAAAATGTTATACATGATGGGTCTACACTTTGAGATTTTATAGGAAATTTAATTTTAAACAAAAAGTTTCCTATAAACATAATTTTTATTAAAAAACGCATGTTTCCTCTAATATTTGTAAAAATGTGTAAAATAACTGTGATTTCAGAGATTTTTGAGCGCCAACTTTTTAAGAAAATATTTTTTGACGCATGTTTATACAAAACTTTTTGATCACAATTAAATTTCCTATAAAATCTTAAAGTCTGATTGGAACATTTGAGTCCATCATGTATACATCAGAATAAAATATTTTCGGTTGCGAATTATTTATCAATATGGTATACGGCCTTGACAACGTAAACATCAGCGCGTTGTTGTTGATGTATTAGACTTACGGTCTTATCATTCGCATGGCGACACTCGAAAGGTAATGTAATAGTGCGAGACGCTCCATCAAATTTATTTTCTAAACGCGATCGCGACCAGTATCGGGATATAATTTTATGTAATTTATTATTAATTCTCTCTCTCTCTTTCTTTGTTTCACTCTGTAGGCAACAATTATTTAAAAATACTTAAAATTAAATATATTTTCTCCAATGCTTTATCGTTCGACTTTTCGACGATCTAAATATAATTCGGATTGAAAACGCGTAGTAAAATAATCGAATTGCAGATCCTTGTAATTAATATAATAATAAACTCTGCGATAAATTAGTCGTTTATTAAATAATTGATCTAATTTAAAATATTTATATAATTGAATATTTCGCTTGTATATACGTCATAATATTTTATACGTATATACGTATTTTATATGTATATACGTAAAATATTTTCGGTTGCGAATTATTTATCAATATGGTATACGGCCTTGACAACGTAAACATCAGCGCGTTGTTGTTGATGTATTAGACTTACGGTCTTATCATTCGCATGGCGACACTCGAAAGGTAATGTAATAGTGCGAGACGCTCCATCAAATTTATTTTCTAAACGCGATCGCGACCAGTATCGGGATATAATTTTATGTAATTTATTATTAATTCTCTCTCTCTCTTTCTTTGTTTCACTCTGTAGG
This sequence comes from Cataglyphis albicans, assembly GCA_038406275.1. Taxonomy (NCBI): domain Eukaryota; kingdom Metazoa; phylum Arthropoda; class Insecta; order Hymenoptera; family Formicidae; genus Cataglyphis; species Cataglyphis albicans. Next base: position 5,726,708 of record JBCAUJ010000024.1, read on the forward strand.
CAACAATTATTTAAAAATACTTAAAATTAAATATATTTTCTCCAATGCTTTATCGTTCGACTTTTCGACGATCTAAATATAATTCGGATTGAAAACGCGTAGTAAAATAATCGAATTGCAGATCCTTGTAATTAATATAATAATAAACTCTGCGATAAATTAGTCGTTTATTAAATAATTGATCTAATTTAAAATATTTATATAATTGAATATTTCGCTTGTATATACGTCATAGTGCGTAAAATATTTTCGGTTGCGAATTATTTATCAATATGGTATTCGGCCTTGACAACGTAAACATCAGCGCGTTGTTGTTGATGTTAGACTTATGGCTTTATTATTCGCACGTCGACACTGGAATAATAAAGTAATAGTGCGAGACGCTCAAATTTCTTTTCCAAACGCGATCGTGACAAGTATCGGGAAATAATTTGATATAACTAATAATTAATTTTCTCTCTCCCTCTCACTTTTTAGCCAACAATTATTCAAAAATACTTAAAATTAAATATATTTTGTCCGATGTTTTATCGTTCAACTTTTATCATTTAACGATTTAAATATCAAAGCGCGCAATAAAATAGTCAAATTGCAAGTCCGATTAATTAACATAATGATAAATTCTATAATATATTAGACGTTTATTAAATAATTGATCTGTAATTTAAAATATTTGTATAATTTAATATTGTTGTATACAGGGTGGACTCAAACGTTCTGGCTAGTCTTTGAGATTTTTTTGACCCACGTTTGTAGAAAACTTTTTGTTCAGAATTAAATTTCCTATAAAATTTCAAAATCTGGCTGGAACGGCTATATATAATCAAAATATGAAAGATGGAAGAAAATTTTAAAGTGTATGAATTAAAAATTAAAGAGGACAATTCAATCGTATCAATTTTAAATATTTTACCTGAAATACGTCAGTTGCAGCGCCAATTGTATATACGCGTCGGGACTAACTCGGCAAGATTTTATAAAATCTTTGGAATAATCTTCAAACCACAAAATACAGAGGTCCAAATCTTCGACCAGTCTGAAACATAAAAATGCGACAATTCTGATTGTGTAGCAAATTTACGCACAGGAGTTTTTCAATTAAAAAAATAATCAATTACGCAATATGTTGCGCTATGAATCAACGATTAAAGGTTTTTTTAGAGTCAATTTTTTTACGAATTGGATTTGCTATAAAGAGAAATAAATGATGAGCCTTCGTGATCCTCTTGCGAGTACTCACGCATCGAAGTTCATCATGGCTTCTCTGATGTCATTCAGACTTTGCTCGGTAAGGCACCACTCCAGCTTTTCGGGCACCGGAAGATGTGAGGGTACTAGATTCTCATCCGGTGGGGACATAGAGTCCACTTTCTCGGTTAACTCTTCGAAAGCTTTGAAGATGGCCGGTGCCTCGCCAGCGGAATGCTCGTACGTCAATCCCCACATTCCATCCTGCGTTAGAAAGATTTGTTTTGAAAAAATGATAAATCGGTAACATTTTCCAGGATAAACTTCTAAAATAATGAGATTTTTCTTAAAAGCTCTCTTGTAAACACTAGAAACTATTAATAATTTTCATTAAACAATAATATTATTGTTCAATTGATGTGAAAATAGAAAATACGCAAAAGATTCTAATTTAGATGGAATATGAAAAAATGATTGACACAAGAGGAAAAAATGATAATCATTTAAGTGTAAATATATAATATAGAAATATATATTAAATAATTAAAATTTATAATTTATCCGTTATTATTTATACACATATTATACAATTTTAAATCACGTAGATTTTTAAATTGTGTAAATTATGTAAATTAATATAAATGAGGGGTTAATTTATTCCTTCTTCATTTAAGTTGTCTATTTGCATGTTAACATTATTTATTAATGTTATATATATATATATATATATATATATATATATATATATATATCAATTATTATATGTGTGAGCAGTTATTAAAAGACAATTTCATTATTAATATTATTAACATACAAATGTACAAAATATGTATATACAATTTATGAAAGGAACAAATCATACTGCCTCATTCACATTAATTTACATAATTTATACAATTTACAAATCTATATAATTTGATCATGGCAGATATAAACTAAAAATATAGATAGAGAAACAAATATCGTATCTCTAGCTCGATAAATTAATTAATTACTTCATCACAAGTATCATGATACAAAGTTGGATTGAATTGTATCATTATTTTCTTTATCCTTCTTTATACTTTCTTATCCAGGAAATAAATTGCCACCAGAAAAAGTTAAAAGATATTTTGTCGCGCAGAATATGAAAGCGCGGTGTCGTAAGTCACAGATTCACGAATAACGACTTCGTCCGTGAACTCTGACACCGATTATATCAAAAGATGGTCTTGGTACCGGTGAAAGTGATAAATCCAACTTGGCCGAGAGGGTATCCGCGGAAATATCCAACGCGAATTGTTACGAGTATTTGATTAAGACTCGCGAAAATTGCGGATAGCAATATTTTATGCGTATCGGGTATATATCATTTTGCATTGCATATTTCCTATTTACATCTGATTGAAAATCCTTGTGCGCATAATTGCATTGTATTAATCAGGAGCTTGATTTCGTGCGGTCGTTGAGTATAACTATCATTAATGTTGCGTATGCTAATTAATATTATATTTAATCTGTTTATTTAACGACCTGTTTATTTAACCGTTAAATAAAACGTACATACCTTGCCGAGAATAGCGTGGAAAGTTTTGTCGAACCAACGATTCGCGCCCAAGTGCCGGGAGCCTCCGCCGTGAAGAGCGTGATGAAGCACGTTCGCGTAATCTCGATCGTCGATCCATCGGTCCTCCTTCTTCATGGGATTGTTAAACGTGGTTGGCAGCACATCGTCGTCGATACAAACGATGCATAGACAGCGCTCCAACAGCTCCAGATTGTGACGATTGCGCTCGTCTAGAAGTCGTTCGTAATCTCTCGTTAATTCTGACTGATTACAGCGACATCGCGATTTTCGCACCTAGTGTAATATTCGCAATATTGTTATAGTTATGTGTAGCATAAGTATTAATGCTGAAGGTATATTACTGCTATACAAGAAATTATAATGGAAAGAAATATTTGGATTTTAATCTGCCAAAATATTTGAAAGAAAATTTGGTTGTTATAATTTTATTTGAAATCTAAAAATTAGAGATTCTTTGTACAAATTAAATTTTAAATTAATTTAAAATATATACTTATGATGTGTATATCTTAAGAATTTTTATTAATTTTGCTGTAATATATATTCACATCCACACACACATTCATATATATGAATACAAAAATCATCTTTTTTATCTCGAGATGAAAAAGACAACAATCCGAATTACGTAACGCAAGTTTAATTAATTTCAGTATGCATATACACATATCGTGCGAAACATCAACGCACTCGCGCCGACGAGATTTGTCATGACGCAAGAAACTCGATGAATATTTTTACTTTAACGAAAACTACAATCTCTTTCGTTGTCTATCCGTGATTTTGCCGCCGTTAATTAATCAACGCAAGTCGTTGTTAACTCGTTACCACCAGCCGTTTATTCGATTTGTAGGCGTAGGTAGGTAGGTAGATCGTAGATTCCCGTTGAGCAAGGTCGGGTTAAAGAGTTAATGGGAATATTGCGAATATTGGTGAAGCGGAGAACGCGAGCGGATAATTACGACGAGAGGGTAGGCACGTGGCGACAAGGGTCGACTAAAGACACGACCGGGCTATTTTTTGGGTAACTGGATCATCATGTTCCTCTTTAAAACGACAGAATAAATCGTAACATGTAGAGCTTCAAGAATTTAAATCGATTAACTGACATTCACTAAATTATTATTCTGAGTTTATTTTTACAAGAAATTATATGTATATGGACCAATAAAGTTTTACTTCCTTCTTAGGCTAATATAGCGATATGATTAAGAAAATTAGCAAACTGTAGAACGGAAGTTGTTTTTCTTGAAAAATTTTGGAAAGTCACACAATTTTTTTTCTTCATTTAACCTATTTAATTATCAAATAATTAATAGTTATTTTAATTATTTTAATAAAAATTTAATAGTTGAAATTTTTGACAATCTTTTTTTAGGATCGCGCTTTTCTCTTTTGAAATTTACTCACGTAAGAATTCCTGAATGAAGCGCTTAAAGTACGATGTTCTCTTTGCGAATTGATTATGTGTGTAATCGTATTTAATTGATATTTTTAAATACAATATTACACGCACTTTTAATCAGCTCTTCTCGCGCTTTCGCCCAGGCTGGTCGCTTCGCGGTCGTGAGAATTCCAACAGGCGGTGTTCTGGGATCAGCCTTGGTTTCCATAATCCTTAATAATTGTTGGACCAATTCAGCCTCAGTGATCCGACCTCGATCGGATGCTCTTACCGGCACGCTATAAAACTGCATCAAAATAATCATCGAATTGTGCATGAAATTATTTGATTGTCATATCGATGATGCGGAGATTAAACAGTTGACTTTTCAATTAACTAAGAAAAATAAACGTAAAACAGTAGTATAATTAATTTAATCGTTATTTATTTAATCGATAAATAAAATTCTTTAAATAGTAAAACGGGGTTTGGCGCGTGCATTGATTACAATATTGTTCAATTCTGAATCACGTCATTACCTGATTATGGTGCGCGACGATAATATGATCGCCGGAGGACGCTCTATCCAGAATAATTTGCTCGTCGACGTTTACACCGGGTCGTCGATAAATCCGAAACATTTGATAATGCTGAGCCATGCAGAGCGGTTGCATAGTTTTACCGTCCTTGGATTTCGCACGTTCAACCTCGAGTCCGGATCTATTTAAAGTCTAAAGCTTATTTTTGCATCACAGTAATTTATTTTCGCATATTTCTCTTTGTCATATAAATGAGTTAAAACGCAAATAGTTTTTATACATATTGATATAAAAATATTTGAAAAATAAAAGCGTGTGTAAATGCAATTTGTTGATTTTGAAATTCTTAATAAGGAAAAAAAGTAATAATTAATAATTAATATTAATAATTCTTACATTTGCATATTTGCGTTTTTAAATCTTTCGCGGGGAAAAAAATAAGATTTGCAAGATCCAAAAAACCATACAGGAGCAGGATTAATTTTCCCAAAGAACACATCTTTCCTCGCTTTCGGATATATCTCCTCTTCCTCGCGAGATGAGACGGGCTCGTTCACGATTAAGAAGACCGTCGGTGGCCTTCCGCGACATTTGCGTTAGTTTTTGAAAAGAAAGGAGAGCACTCTCCGCGCAGCCCCGGCTTATTCCCGTCCGGATGTAGGATATCGTGGATCCTTTGAGAGCGCTCCACGCGCCGGAGCGGGAACGTCCGCTCATTCTGGTCGCGACTCCCTTTCCTCTTTATACTCGCTTTCTATGGATCTTACGGCCCGGATTTCCTCGCAGACGTACGCCCTCTCTCTAAATTGATTTCAGTGCGGCTTCTTTTTGTCCCCGACTGAGACGACTGAGACGACGATAAGTTGATGCGTCCCGTCTTGTCATGTGACTTCCTCGCGCCCATCGCGATTAACTTAAGACGAATTAATGCTTTTTTCGATATTAATGATAAGTATCCCAAATGTTCCCAAATGTTATTCAAAATAAAATAATAGTGTATATAAAGAAATAATGCCAATTTATAAATCGACAGTGTGACATTAGAAATGAAGCAAAAATGAACACCGTTTACTAATCTAACGAAACGAAATTTTGTTTCAGACAAGGGACCGAAGCATCTTGGCTCATCGGACAGAAAGAACAAAATTGTTGGAAAATTGAAGCATTACCTGTCGAGTAATTCTTGATAATTAAGCAGTTCGGTGAGAAATCGCGCGAGAAATACCGCGGCTTCTTGCTGGTTTGCAAATCTCTTGGGCTTCGCGGCCACGCCGGGGTTGCTGTTGATCGGCAGAGCCAATGGGACAGACAGGTACATATCGTTTAACCACCATTCTGTCGCCTGTAGACAAATTAATATATCGATAAATATATAAATCCCAAATAATATTTATAAATTGTAATCAAACAAGCGTAATTATTGCATTGTGATTGGAAATTATAATTAGACACAAAGGAAAGGTTATTAATTACTGGCTATAATTGAAAATTATGTAACGGTCCGATTTATGTGATGGGTAATAACAATCGTTACGTTATAACGGTGAAGTATCGCGAGATTGCGCAATAATAATTACACTAATTATTCGAGATGACGCCGCGCGACGTTGCGTGAAAGTATCCGGAAGTGGTTATACGACTCGGAATAAAATAAATTAGAGAAGATACGCGCGTCGGGGAAACCGCAACCGAGCGCATCGATGTAGTCACGAGCGTAATTATTTGACCGACAATGATCTGAAACGTGAAATGCAAGAAAGGCACGCTAATATGTCAAAGATGCTTTATACTTCTCGGAGATAAATCATTCATTCGGACAAAATTATTGCGCATAATTTTTATTAAGATTTTATTAAGAAATTACATAAACACACAACTTTATTTATTAATAATATATAGATATATATAATATTTATGTGTCTCTTAAAGGTAAAAAGGTCAATGACGCATGTTAAATCTTGGAAGACTTCTCCGAACATTTCTCCCATTGTAAATTACATCGTTGTCAAGCACTTAATTTTACCCTTTGGCCTTGTTCTTTTTTAATTGTATATTTAATAATTTGTCGTGTGTAATTTAACGTCGTTTTAACGTCGCGACGTCGTTTTTCACATTCGATAATCGGGGATTAGCTCCGGCGCATCATTAAATGCGGATTAAACAATCGAGTTTTGTCGCTGCCTTCATTTTCGATCGTGTGATAAAATCGTTCGCGCTAAAAGGGGAGAAGTCACCGTCAAAATCATATTCAAAAAATGTTTTTAAAAAGTATAAAAAGTATATTATATTAGCATAATACTTAAATGGATCTTTTAATATATTAGTATATATAAAGTGTAGCAAAGATCCTGGAAATAAAGTAAAAATTAAAAAGCTAATCCTTAGAGAGGCTTTTAAAATATACATACTACAGGAAGAGAAGAGGAGAGGAAACTACTCTCCCTTTAAATAATTTTTATAATTTCTTCCTTCATTCTCTTTTCTCTCTGGAATCTCTTAGGTTTAAAAAGATCAGTTTATTGAAACATCTTTTTATAACTCAGTTTTAATTATATTAAAAACATGCGAATTCCCAGAACGACTTTCTTTAACATCTCGCTCGTTTTAATAACAGTTAAGCGTTTAATCATTATATTCTTTTAACATTTTCATATTATTTAGCACTCGCGTATGTGCATGCTTTATAAAAAATGCACGAAATCATTCAACGTGATATATACTACATTGCATTTTGCCGTTTATCCGCGTTTCATGATGCTTGAGGTGCCTTCTATTTATTTTACGACTTGTTCCACGAAGTTGACGTCGCGCGGACTTTCTCGCAAGCGTAACGAGAAGATACGGAATATGTGTTATCGCCGCGTGAAGAAAAATCTTTTCCGCAATACCTCTTCTCGTACAAGAAACCTGTAGAGGAACATGTCCCGTTTATTTACGAGAAAACATGTGCATGTCCCGCAGACAGTTCTGCGTTAATATTTCATGATATAAAACCATGCTTAATCATGACAGAGTATAATATCGAGAATTACCTTAATCAGAAAGATTTTTTCTATTCAATTTAAAAATAATTTTTTCAAACATATTTATATTTCGTTGGAAAAAAAAAATATTTTCGAACAATTAATTACTCTAAAATATTGGATACTAGAGCTTGCGATAAAAATAAAGTTTTTTGACATTTTCGTCGATAGAAAATTTATTTCAAATTGGGTAAATGGAATAGTGATAAAAACATTCAATAGGATATCCCAATCGATTACTTTAATGCTGGTCTTGCCACGCTTAATTGCATCTCGTGCCATTGTAATTGTCATTTCATCCCTCGAAGCGGATTTTCTTCTTTCTCGTTGTGCGATTCCAGGTCAGTGTAACAAATCGAGAAGCTCGCATGCATGTTTCACGAAGTCCGTCCCTACGTCGATATACGGTATCAGGCGCTCCGTGTGCTTTTGAATTGTCTATAGATAGAACTTACGAGCTCGACTTCGCACTCGTATTCGCAGAATAGAGGCTATATTTGACCAGAAATGACACCGTTTCGACGCGCAGAACATCGACGGTGGCTCTTTTTTTAGATCGCCAATATAGTTTCGATGATCCAAAGCAAACAAAGCATCTCGCACTTTCTTTTTTTCGCAAACCGCGAGAATCTTTGTTCCCTAATAAATCTAGAATCTCTCGGCAGTGTTTAAAAAAAAAAAATTTGATGAGACGCCTGATCAAATTTTTGTTTGTCAAATTTCCACGAAAGAAATCGATGAAAATTGCACGATTAAAATTGCAGTGAGATTGCGAGAATATGATCACGATTTAAATATAGATGCGAATCTGCATATACTTTGAAACGGCCGCGCCGTCGTAATTGAGCGTGTGGAAATGATATTTTTTACAGAATGTGCCTCAAACACTCCTATTTTCTGTTTATTAAGAAATTGCATTTCGTGCAGAAATTAATGATTCGTAATTGTTGTGACATTTAAGTATTCGACATATAAATACTAGATACTGCATCATTATAACGAATCGCGTGCGTTGGACATTACAAACAAGCTGAATTTGCATTATTCATTTCTTCGCCGATACAACAATTATTAGATCCTCTTATTTCCCCTCAGATTTTCTGATTTAATGGAAACTTTAAAAGTTGTGTCCTTTAATATCGAATATTTTAATGACTAAATTTTATTCGATACTTCGATTTTACGCTAATTGAAATTTTATTTGACGTTGAAAAGCAGATATAAAATCTTTCTCTTATTTATTTTGCCAAGAAGGTTTTATATATTTATGCATTTTGCATTGCATAACTTTATGGAATATTCATTTCGTTTAAAAAATAACACACGATTTGTGATTCAATCATTTTATGCTCGAATATGATAAGCGCTGCTCTTCATCGGCTCGGATGCATATCTTTGCTGCGAATCCGAGTTACGCAAAGCGAGTGCACGCTTACGGCAATGCATCGTGAGCGCAAATCGGTTCACGGTGCCGCTCTCGCCGAGGGAGCTCGTCTCTCGCATATTCAATCCGTGGACAAGACTTGTCCGACCGAGGAGAGCCGGCGACTTTGACTGCCGAGCAGCTCCTTCAGATATGACCGAACATGTTTCGACAACGCGTTGCGCCACGGACGCGGATTCACATGTGCAATACGCTGCGCAACGTTGTGCATACGCGAGGAAGCGACGTGAATCTATCTTCAGCGCGAATGCACAAAAATTTATTGTTAGATGTGTTAAATTCAATATATTTATTGAATTATTATTATTATAATTGACGGGAGAAATAAGAGCAAAAACAAGCTTCTTTGACAAATTTTAGTAAACTTTAATAAATTATTTCTTTAAATTTCTTCTTCGAGAAAAATAAAATTAAAAGAATTATGTCGGTTTAAAATAATTTTTTGAATTAAATTAATTTTTATATAGAAATATATAAATTTTTATTATTTTTATTATTTTTTTTAGTGTTTTTTAATTAAATTTTCTTATCATTTTAATTAAATATAATTTATATAGAAATATATATGTGTAAATTTTTATTATTTTTATTATATCCAGTAATGTATGTATATGAACAAGCTTTGTCTTTATTTCGCTTTCAATCCAACAAGTCAATTATAATAATAAGCAACATGTGCTGTACATATAAAAATATCTCAAATTGCACGTCTCTACAGAATAGTTGTAATTCCCAGACTGTAATAATACATGAAGTTCTTATTTCAAAAGCGTGAGCGGCTTCTGTCAACTGCTACTTATCCGGGTTTACGGGTTAACGAACGTCTACTTCTTAATAAATCGCGTAAATAAATACGTTAGGCGATTCGCGTGTGTAATAATGGCGCTGTTTAACTAATTACCTTAACAACATGTAACTGCGTACTTGAAAAGACACTCGGCGTCATTATTAACGTGTTGCGTCACGCGGACCCACGTGTTCATCGCATCTTCGCGCGTGTATGCGTAATTAGTGCTCTCGCAAAAGGATTGGCATAGCGGTAAGTATCCCATTGACGTGAGATAAAGAGTTCTCGAAGAGAACTTGATTCATTCGACGATACCGAGCGTTCACACGTCGTCGTCGGAGATCTGCGAAAGCGGATCTGCCGAGCGTTTGCAATCCGCCTCGCAATCACGCCAACAATTACCAGATGCTTAAGTAATTTTGCTCTTGCATCTTGTGAACTCTCTCCAATCCTCATTCTCTAATTGAAGATTTCAAGCGCTAAGTATAAAAATTTATATATATCTCTATAACACATCCCCGATATAAATATTTAGTACAAAGTCTTAAAAGAAATAGAAACATTTGTTTACGCTATGTGTCATAAAAAAATTAACATAATTTTTATAAGAAAAAAATAAATTTTACATTTTTCACATAACACATCACTCAATAAGTCTCCGGTTTAACTAAGAAAAACAAATTTTTTTTTTTTAAATCACGTGAATCTCTCAATGTTGCCATATATGTGTCAGACCGGAGACTTATTGAGTGATGTGTTAAGTAGAAATGTGATTAATTAGAAAAGAAGGGATTGAGAGAATATGCCGTAAGATGAAAATAGTTAAACTTGATTTGTCGATCAATTTTACGCTCCCTGCGTATTTCAGTGAAAAAAGATCTTCAGGATCAGACAGCATCTCGGGTCGTCTCGCGGCGCGCGATGGAGAGATGTTTGCGAAACAAGCTGGCGTTTGACGTTTCGCGAACATACGCCGTTCTCCGCGGATTAATCAGACACGTAGGTCGGTGCACGTGATCGGTATAATCGGAGCATCATCGCCGGAATATGCAAGATATCCGTCAGAATTGTCTTGCATTTCGTTGTAAAAACAACGCTGCTTAATCTGCAGCGCAAGCTTCGAATGACACGTTATATGATAACTTTAATAAACTTTACGTCAAAACGATTGACACGCGATTGACGCGAATTTTTTCAATAATGCAACTTTAGTCTCTCTGAGGAAGAACAGTATAAGAATTTATTCAACGAGCTTTTTCACACATTTCTCTGCCTCTCTTGTTCGCTTCTTTCATTTAATCGAATATTATTTATTATAATGTATTTATATTTTTATCGAGTCGATGTAGTGGAATTCTAACATCTTTTTGAATCAATCATTGAAATGGTTAACTGATGAATGTTGATGAGGTGAGAGTAAACTGAACGTTTACTCTTACCAAAGAAAATTAACCGCAAGCCATATATACATACAATGAAGCGCGCATTCATCATCCTGTTTATCGCGCAGTGCATTTCACGAGAAGTAAAATCTTTGGGATTGCGCAGGACTCCTACACGTTACGTCGGATATCGCGTGTCTACTCTCCGCAATATCGCGATACACGTTAACGAGCAGAATTACGAGAACAGGCCTACGTCGTCGTTCTCGATGAAGAAACGACTGATGCAATAACGTTTCGATGCATCATTTGTTGGGTGATCACGCTGCTTATTCGTTATTATACCGCACCTAAGTAGGAAATATATATAGGAGAAGATAGTTCCGCGGTCAAAAAATTTCTTTACAACAAATTTCTCAGCTGCCAAATTTTACAGTGAATATTTCCAAGAAAATTTAATATTACGGAAAGAGATTTTATAGCAAAAATAAAAGAATACTCGGGAACCAACGGTGGATGATAAGCGATAAGCGTTTATAATTATTAGTATCAGTGATGCCGGAGATGAAAAAAAAATACTATTACTCTCTCTCTATCTCTTTAATTATGATTAAGAAATATCTTGTCTAGAATCCTCTTCCCAAGTAATATATTTCAGTGTAAAATAAAAAAAATGAAATGGCAACGTGGGGAGAAATATAAAAAGATTCTATCAATTCTTGATTAAAATTGTAGAAGAAACAATGTATAATTTCACGAGATGAATTTTAACGATCCCTTTTGCTCCAAGTATGTTTAGCGACGTGTGAAACACCTACACTCTCGCGGGACTATATCGACATTATTAATCGTCGTCGATGTCGCGGGGGACGTACGGTGTATAATCGAATAATTCTCGTGGAGAATTCATCCCCGGAGCGGGTTGGGGGACGACGACGATTTGTCCTGCCTGTAGCAAGAATGACGGATGGCGGTGACAGGGCTAATTTCGCGGTCGTCCCGGTTACCGCGAACTTTCGTCCGTAGTCGTTACGCGCTTCTCAGGTTCCTCCCGTCCTTGTCCTCCGCATCTTATCGATGTTGTATGGACACGTAAATAGCCTTTATCTATGATTGACTGATGTCGATTGAGCCAAGTTAAATCATTAAATTATGACAAATTTCCATAGTGATTTATTTAATTTAATTAAAGATTAACTTTTTTAAGTGGAAATATTTTGATTGAACACAAATTGATTATGTTATATATAAGATCGATATATTTGAAAATTTTTGCCGTTATAAAAGTAAACTTGTTAGAACGATTTATCGGTGCTTGTATATAGCCTCGTGCAGTCATGTCGCATATAACAGTATAATGATATGTAATAACACTATCAGATAAAGGCTCTCGCGTAATGATTATGGCTACGATCTCCCTTTTGTTACGCTATGTAATCTCGAAAGGTATTTCCGATTCCGTGAAGACCTCGCGAGATTATAGGAATCAAACTGTACTCATCGTTGCGAAATGTGGATCAGGAGTCGTTGAGGGTTTATGCCGCCTATTATAGTAGACATAACAAAGGATCATCGAAACGTAATTCACGTCTGGATATACGTATTGCAATCGATATTGGTAATCTACAAAATGAAGAAGTAATACAATCTAATAAAGTATCTGCTACTGATCGAAATTCGTGAAGAGTGATATCGCGAAATTCGTATAACGTTTTCGAGAAGCCTCGAACGAAGGAGGCTTTCGGGAGACATCAATCCCATCCTCCTGGTGAGGTTCGGCATTTCGGGAGGGGGTGTCGAGTTACGGAGATTTCAACAGAAGCCGAAACACGAGGCGAGCGAGCGAGTCGCGGGCTCTCGAATTCTCTCGACGCCCTTTTCATTTGTTCGAACCTACCTCTCCTTTTCGTCCTCCTCCGCATTCCTCTTCGTCAGCTGATGAGCGCAAACGCGGCGTTATCGACCGCTCGTGTCGGGGAGTAAAACGCAACCATCCGCGTGTGTCTGACACGTGTGTGTCCGACCGTGTCTCGTCGACGTGCTCGTGTGTTTTGCGACCGTGAATATCGTAAATATTACTTATTAATTTGCACTACAATCTATTAGGCGCTCTTGAGATACTTTGAACGCTAATAAAATATGCATATATATATATATTAATTGCTTTTCGTTTTCATAGTATGATTAATAATAAAATAAAAAATATATATACATATAATATATTCTTTACACGCGTAATGTGATATTGAATAAAAAACACGTCGGAATTAATTTTAATTACTCTCAGTTATTTCCATGCATAATTACACAGTTGGTATCTAATTATTAATAAAATAATTGACATATTCTCTCGCATGCGTTCAGAGGTAGAATTAATACATTTATTTTGCATAACCATTGAATGTTTCATACTTTTTTAAATTATCGACAGATATTGTATGATAATTTGATTTTTCTCTATATACATATGTATGTGTGTTTTAATTATATAAAAGGAATTCATGTATTTTTTTTGCCTTACTTACATCGCGAAAATTTGACGAGATTCTGGCACCCTCATCGGAAAACCGCTCGTATTTCAGACAATTCGCAGCTGCGATTGTACACGGTGTGTATCAAGTTTCCCGTTTAACGCGATACTTCATTAGCCACGGTGAAAACGCGCGTCGTCTCGGGTCAGGAGAGCTTACAACGTTTTCAAATCGATAGATTGTTCTTGCTTCTTCCCCTTACGTGCGTAATCTCATCGCGTGAATTCGCAATGAATTAAAAAAGACGAAGATGTATAAAAACACGTGTGTACGATCGATTCGGACAACTTTGTCCCCTTTTTATAGCTTCAGTTAAAAAATATCACATTAGGATATTAGTATAATTCTAGATTTGAAGAATGTGATTACTTACATTTTATTTGTCACGTATTTATAAACACGACCCTGCGATTTTTTTCAATGGAATCGTTACTTGACATGTTCTTTCAAAGTATGAATAATTTAGATTCACATTGAAAGTAGCATATCATTGATGAAGCATTCATATATATTCTCTATCTGGAGTTAATAAAATTTTCAACGCAAATTATGAATTTATTATTTGCACCTAAAGAGCGCGATCGACGTCAGCATGAAATGGGAATCGGACGGCTATATTTAATATTAAATGTGTCATGAGAGAGCACGGCCCGTAATATCTGTTCATAAAATTTTCAGAGTTCCCAAACACATTGACACACGTCGTACAATTAGAGATGGGCGACGGATTCAATTCGAGAGAGCGTTATATTTTGAGAAAAGTGTCTTTCGTTGAAAAAGATTAAAAAGCGAAGTATCGCAAATTTCTAGGGGATTCGTCTTGCGATACTGCCTTGCTTACGAGCAATTTCCAATTTGCGACTCCATCATATCCTACTCGATCATACATTTTGGGACGTACTTGACATGCATCGTATAACATCGCGTTACAATTATATAACACGCGCTTTCCGCTTCGCAATTAGAATGCAATTGAAAATTGGATATTTCTGGATTCGCTCGCGCGTTTCGCGATACGAGCCATGTAGCCGTATAGAGCGATTGCGCAAAACGCTAGATCGAATCATTTCGACACGTATAAACGTACGGATAATGTTAATTTTATTGGCCGCATTCCTCGGTCGTAGCTCGTAATTACGCGGAGAAGAGCCAGCCGGAGGGCGATTCCAACACCGATAATTAATTACATCGTCTCGTTGTATTCGTTCTGTTGCATCCATTTTGCGCGCTTCATATTAATTTATAAATCTGACCGTTCAGAAATCGGTTGTAAACCTACGACAATCGTTATCGTATGCGCATTTGTAATTATTATTCGGCTCTGATTGCTATAAACAAAAGATTTTTTTTAATTATATTGCTAATAAACATATTTTAATTTGCCATTAACCCCGTTGTCAATTCCGTTACGTACCGATATTACTAGAACGAAACAATGGCGACAAAATTTCTATTTTATTCATTAGCACGCATTTTTCATTAATAATTTTGCATTTTAATCGACACACTTTCTTTCTATCCTGTCAGAGCTCTAAATCAATTGCAAAATTAAATTTTACTTGATTTCAAATTTCTTGATATATTTTTATAACGTTGCATATTTCGCTATTCATTACAGCGATATATGAAAAATCAGCTGATTTAAACATTTTCAAGATAAATTCTATATATTATCTTAATAATTTCTTTTTAGTATAAATAATTTTGTGAAAAATTTTATGCTTTTGCTTTTAAACACGATAAATAATTGAGAATGCATTTATAATTTTTTTTTTTTTTTTTTTTTTTTCTCACGGACGTGCAGTTTGTACAAGATCTCTCTTGATGAGAGATTCGTGGGACCTCGCATTTGCAGGCAGAAAGCAAGATCGATCCCGACCGTAGAAATAGGAAGCCAGATTGCGGAGACCTCGACGAGGAGACTTCGACGGATCGCGCGCACGGGGGAATCCGTTGATCCGCGAAGAAAACGGGATCAGGAAGTTCTTCGCGACCGCGGGATTAACTAAGCGTACGTTCTGAATCTTGGTACGAGTCCCCCGCGGCTTTGGAAAATCTCGAATTAATTTTCCCTCCATCCTCCACCGTCTCTTTTCCCGTGTTATATCTCGCGTTCCTTTTTTTCGCACGTGAGGAAAAAAAAAGAGTGCATAAAAGAAGGAAAGTCCGCGAGGGGTGTAGTTGGGCTTTGAACGATTTGCGGATTCGGGAAAATTCCCTTACCAGATCCTTGTGTAAGCTCGATCTGTAACTTTTGCTTTCGCAAACTTTGCAAGTTCTCTCTAATAAGCTCTCTTTGCGATAAGCACGTCAAAAATATAAATTCTTTGTTTTCACTATCATATAAAGATAATTTCCCCTATTCTTAAGTCACCTGGAAAAGATTGAGAAAATATTGATATTAAATTTAACGTAAAGAAATTCAGAATTTGAAGCCATCTCTATTCTCTGTCTATTTTGTAAGTCTTGCGAAAAAATTTGCTTCAATTTTCCCATCACGTAGATAATGATATAATAATATCAGATGCGAATGCACAAATGGATGCTGTCATTCTTGAGAACGTAATATAGAAATCATCACGTCAATGTCAACATGAATAAAAAATGAGACGAAATTTTCTCTATGCTAACTAAGTATAATAAATATTATTGTTTCGATTTCAATTTTGTTTACCGCAATATCAGATGAGAGATCTAAACACTTAGATAAGAAACTACACGCTCTCTGAGAATACATATATATTTATATTTACTGCGAATAGGCAGGCATTTCGCACAGGTCCGTTTGATGCTGCGGTGGATTTCAGGTGCGAGAAATGGCATTTCGATTTACGGGAATCGCGAGATAGAAGCGATCCAGTTGGAGAGGAGATCGGTCGATGTGAATCGATCGGGCTCTCTTTAAGCGGGTCGTAACCTCTAGCAAGTCCGGCCTTTAGGACGAGGTCGCGGTGACCCAAATCGAGAGCCTTACCTCACCTCACCTTACCTGCCTGGGTGCTATGGCTGCCTCCGGTGCTCTCCTGCCTGCAATCGTTACCCCGGATTCTGCGCACTTTCATCGCACCATCGAGGACACCTCTACGAGGCGAGCCTATACCTTCATCGCGCATCATCATGGATTCTCTCTCTCTTTTTTTTTATTTAGGGTCAATCCTTCGTTCCTTTACCTTCCCGCGGACGATAACGTATGTCTTTGCGCATTTGAGTCGTCGCTTGAATAACGACGAAATAATGAATCGATAAGACTCAAAGTTTCATCGTTATATGTAAGAATTTTAGCTTTAAAGAGCTTTTAATTTTGGAGATACATTGCAATATTATTTTTTTTTTCTTTATATCTCTAATAGTCTTATCCAAAAGAATATTTGATCTTTTAGTTTTAGAAAAAAAAAATATAATTATAATTTTAAATAGAATACGGACATGAATAATAAATAGTAATTGCAATATATATCAAACATTTCATCGATTGATATTCAATCTTAATTTTTATGCAAAGTTAAAACAAATCTAGATTTTTTTCTCGCATTTCTCTGCACTGATATTGACAAATGAACACACTAAAAAATTATTTCAAATGTCAATTACATAACTTATTGTCCTATTGTCATAATCCCATTTTGTATTCGACATATATAAGATCATCATTATCTATTATCTATAAGATTCTGCTATCGACCGTGGCAACGGTGAAAGTAATAACATTTGCCTAAATTCTAATGCGGAGATCCGAATATTTCCAAAGATTCATGGGAAATTTAATTACTGCCGACAACAGAGATTTCGAAAGCAGGCCACCTGCAATATGTTGCGCAAGAATTGCTAAGAATTTTTTTCTTATGTATATATGTATATATGTAAGTGTTTTCCTCTCTCTCTCTCTCTCTCTTTAGCTAAGGATCGCTTGCGTGTGCACAGTAGTTGTGAAGGTGTGTGGGTCGCCGTAAGCAACCTGCATCGATCCACCTGACCTGCTCTGCCGACATCGTCTTTTCTTGCATGTACACGCCCGAACCCGGGGACGACTTCCTCGTCGGCTGCATGTTTGCACAAATTTGTTCCTCGAATTGCGTGGCGTGATAAGTTTTGAATCGAGATTTAGATTGTGTAATTTTCTAAAATTCTCAAGCACAGTCGATAGTTTATAGTGCGATATAAATCGTATAATAAAGCGCATACTTTCTTAAAGACCGCCTTTTTAGCCTTTATAACATATTTTTATAATTCTCATAGATAGCTTAATAATTTTCATACGTCTAATCTACATGAAATACCGATTTGCTCAATCGTTTCAAAATAGCCTTTATTAATGCTATAAAAAAAAAAGTTGTAATATTTTTCCAAATTTATGTTCTCTCTATTTTATTGTTTTTGATCCCAATATTTTTTCAGATGACGAGATAAAAGCGTAAGCGAAGTGGCTCGTCAAGCCATTTCGAAAATTTCATTCCTTGTTTCTGGTCCATGTCGAGGCACGGAGAGCATTTGATGCGTACACCGAGGACCCTTCTTCAAGGACGAAGAAGGGGCTGTCGAAACGGGATAGAATTAAAGGTTAATCCCGCGGGGTATATCTACTCGATGAGAGAGAAAGAGAGAGAGACAAGTTTTCCCTTTTTCTCTCGTCTTCATCTTTTGCAAGAGAAGAAGCCTTTGTTTTTCGCTCGAGACTGGAAGACACCATAAATATTTGCACTCTTAAGTGTTCCTGGAATATAAGACTCGGCATCAACGTCGAACGGACTCGAGCGACTCTCTTTTGCAAGTTGACAAATGCTCTTTTGAATAAAAGACGATTATCTTGACATGATCAGCTTCATTAAGAATGACAGTGACATTATCATTAAAGTATCTTCTAAGAGCTTTTACATGAACAACTGATTTGCTCTCAGTTTATTTATGACAGTTTCTTCAATCTGTTCTACATTGAAAATGAGAAATATGCTCTAGTCACACATTTTATTTTTTTTGAATTTATATATATAATTATCAGAATGCAAATTTATTCATTGTTTTTGAATCCGATATTCTTAACGATATCAATTCTTTTTGTTTAGATTTATTTAATTCTTCTTATTATTTAATTCTCTTAAATAATTAATGCATATGACGTATATTATTTTGCGTGTGAATCCACGAAATTTTAATTTCGAATTACATCAAAATCATTCGAGTGATTCCTTGTCTTGCGCGCGCGCGTGTGTTTGTGTGTGTGTGTTTCCTTCCTTTTAAATTAGTTGTAGATTTTTTCATCATTCAGAAGTCGTTTACCTCTACCTCGAATTACTATCCATCGCGCTGTGAATCTCCCGGGTCAGATTGGCTTCGTACATCCCTTATTCGCGTGGGGACGATTTACCCTCCGCGTATCGGATATATCGACCAATTTCGTGAACGATACTCGTTTTGTTCCTGCCGCTCGTTCGTGTCTCCTGAGCTCGTTTCCATTTCATTCTCTTATTCTCCGAGAAAAAAAGAAAACGATCGAACAAACTGAAAACAATTTATAAAAATTTTACCGTACAGTATCTGTGTTTCATTAAACTTTGAATATCCTTTCACGATCAAATCTCTCTAATGAAAACTTTATAATTAAAGTTAAGAGTTGAAATTGAATAAAGCGTAAGAAGAGTATGGATGCGAAGCACAGATGACACGGGGCAGTGGTATTGAAAGGCGAAACGAATAGGACAAACCGCGAGAACGAAAACATCGGATAGGGGTTGCCGCCCTTCGGATATAGGCCGTCGTTTGCCGTCGTATCGCCGTAGCGATCCCACAGACAATCCGTAAGGGCTTAGCACTGTTTCAACAAGGGATTACCGGCGCGTCCCTAAGCCGAGCGATACGCGATCCTACTGTGGACCTGCGCGCGCGTCGGGGACAAACATTTAAATTGCCAAGATTACGTCAAGTGGCTGGTATGTGAGGCCGCACCGTCCAAGGGATTCTTTGCGAACATACAATAGATCGTTCATGTCAAGCGTTTCATTTGGCTCAATGCCGATTTTAAAACTTTTTAAGCACTATTCCCCTGGATTAATTCAAATGTAATTTAATCTAATTTTTTATTTATTTTTTTATCTATACAAAATTGTTTCTTTCAAAACGTATGCATGTGCAGGATATCTCATAATCTATATCTTTACTATTTCTCTTCAGAGATTTTCTTCATTATAAATTCAAAACATTTTCTTCAAAGATACAATCTTTTTGAATTAAGTAATAATTTATTTTAACTATCAATCGGTGAGATTTCCGTGATAATAAAAGAAATTATTAATGATTATAATTAGCTTTCTAATTTAAGCAAGAGGAATTTATGCGGACTTGACGTCACGATGGCATGAGAACCGCAAGAGAAACGCAGCAAATGTTATACCATAGGTAATATTTTAAAGTGTGACACATAATAATATGCATGCTTATCAATTTCATATGTTATGTGTCTCTGGCTGGTGACAATTATATACCCGCGATACTGTGTATGGCTATATATTACTGTCGTGTATATATACAGAATGTATCAAAAATTATATATGTTTTGTTTAATTATAAATTATGGTCGATTATTTTTAACGTTTCAAAATCAAATATTTTAATGCATTAATGCAATCTCTAATTATAATTTAAATTTACTTAAAATTACACGTATAACGTAATTTTTCATCATCTTTTAAAATTTTATGACTCGATCTGTTATCAATTTTTTAATTTAATGCAATTATATACGTAGAATGAGAAAGAATGTTATATTTCTGAAACATCTTGTATATATTTATGCTGTGCGATTTACAATGCAGGATCGCGTGCAAATAATTGCAATCTCGAACATCGTCGATATTTGCACGACTCGAAAGCGTGAAAACGTCTTTAATCCTTTCGCGCCTTCCGAACATAAATCGTAAACAATAATTTTGTCGTCTTACGCTTTTTTATATTGACATCTTTAAATCAACTCACGCATTGCAAGTAAGATACTTTGGCTTAGGATCGATAATAATGATGGTGCTAATGATATAATTACGATCCCGCAATATATCCTTTATGATTAATAGGATAATTATGATTTCACAATGTTAAATTTAATAGTCTCAATTTCTCTTTTTACATATTTATCAATCAAATAAATAATTATTATTTTTACTGATTCTATATTTTATTAATTATTTATTAACTATTATTATTATTTCATGATTAAATAATAAAATGCAGAGCATTATTATGTATACGATTCGTAAGCTCTAACAACTCGTGTAAAAAAAAATGAAAATAGCAATAAGAGGATACGACGCGTTCGCGTAACAGAAAAAAATCGTGCAAATGGCTGACGTAAAGGTATACAAGGTACGAAAAAAGAACATACATTCTAGTGGTGTATCGATTCTGTCGAAGGCTTCAGCTTTATCGCCCGAATCGCGTCGGACGATCCTTGACGCGTCCGAAAATAGGACAAAAAGGAAGTGAAAGGAAGGAAGAGAGGAAGGAAGCGCAACTAGGATCCTTTGTATCGTTTCTAGCGCGTGTCGGCGAGAGAAATATTTTCTTTTTACGCGAGACGAGTCCCTTCTCTTCTGAGGCACGAGGTGAATCGCGGAGTAAAACGGCCACCCTCGTTCAACCCCGCGTTTTCTCTCCTGTCCTCAGGGATTCATAAGAAAAGTTACGTACTTTGGAGCGGGGAACCACCCCTCTTTCGAAAAAGCGCCGGCTCGGTTTAGCTTTCGATCCGCTCGTTCGAGTAAACGCTCGGCTTCGTGGGATCAGCCGTTTTCCTCTTCTCGTGTGTCTCCGAGAAAAGTTTTCTTTTTACTCGACTGTTCAGTTTGACGGCAGTTTTGCTTCTTTATCCGCGAAGAATAAATGTAATGTAATAAATACCGGTGAACTTTGTCGGAGATTAACAGTTTTCCTTCTCATGAGCTATCGAGAGAAAAGTTTTCATTCCGCATTGCATATTTTTAAAAATTGTTTAATTTAAATTTACGAGAAACCATCTTTTAATGCGGATTTATTTGCAAATATTTTAAGGACTCCTCAGCGCGGTACATATTTCTTTCTCTCAGAATAGAGTGTATCTCTTCTCCTAGACAGTAAAAAAGATTTGAAAAAGATTTAGTGCACTTATTCTTTCTTCAATTTTTAATTACTCGTCGATATTTACTCCGCACATATTTTGTGTCCAATTATTTTTTCAGTCGCCGATATATGTATTTTCTCCAGAGTGAACAATTTTATGAGCCAAGGAGTGAAATTATGTTTCCCAAGTTTCGGAGTGTGCCCGCGTAGCGGAGAGACACCTCGTCGCTCGCGCAAGTGAGAGCTTACGGCCATAAAAGTTTATTGCTTTTTCCTTTCCGTACTTCACTCCTTTCCCAGCTTCACGCGGGGATGAGACTTTGTCGTTTCTCCCCGCAGAAGAAGATCCCTCTTGAGTCTCGACACGCGGCCATTTGCACGTGCTCGCGATATTTCTAGATGGTATCCATCTGCTCTTCCAGCCTATCTCTTTATCTCGTCCTCTTGTCCACGGACGATACATCTACTTTAACTGCTTTATAGCGGAATTTGCGCTACTTTCATGCGCATTTAAATATGTACGAACGTGTCGGATCAATATCACTTACTTAACGCGAATATCATTAATATGTAGCGACATTATATAATTGCCATTCGAACAATGATAATTAAAGATTTTTTTCTTTTTCGTAATACTTTTTATTTTTTTAATATTTTGTTTATGGGGTAAATTTGTAAGAATATTTCGTTCTCTCTCTTCTATCGCATTATTTTTTTATCGTAGATAAAAATTTTTTCATCAATCTAAATTTAATTTTTTTTTAACGAAAATATCTATCACTTTTGTATTATTTATCGGAAAAGAGAGAAAGTTTTTAATTAATTTTCAAGAAAAATAGCAAGACTCGTATATTCTTTTCTTTTCTAATTACATACAAAGTCACGTACTTATAAATTTATGAATTAAAATGTGTGTGTGATTCATTTTCTCAAAAAATGTTTATCCGAGACATATAATTATGAAAAACTTTTCTCGCAACAGTTTTTACAAGAAATTTTTCTTTATGAAAATAGAGAGAAAATGCGAAAATAGTTTCCGGAAAATATGCGAATTTGCTAACAACTCGTGTCGGTGAAGTTACGAATGTTTCATAATCGCATCGTAGACGAGTTGCGTTGCACCCACCGCGTGCGACGAGAACGCGAGAAGGGACGAGTGTGACGGGGGATTAATTCCGGGCGTTTGTAATTCGAATTGAATTTATCACCGCGGAAACTATGAAGCAACGAATGGACAGACGGACGAGTGAATGGACGGGGTCGCGGCAGGCACGGGCTTGCGAATGAATAATGGAGGCCCCAATGAGATTTTCCAGTTCGCCGCGGGGCACCGTAATATTAGCTTACCGTCACCATCGCGACTCTCCGACGAAACCCATGCTTTTGGGTTCGGCGCCCAGCTCCGTCCTACGCTTTTATACCTTTCTCACCCCGAAGCCGACGACTATCGCCGGAGAACAAAAAAAAAAAAAATGTCAAGTTTAAAGGGGAAGCGCGGAAATCGAGCGCGAACATTCACGCACGGATGTATTAATCAATGGTGTGACGTGTGTATACATACAGTAGTAGAGACGAAATTTTTTCTTATAATGTAAATTTTATCATATAAAATCTGTGTAATCTATACGGGTGTGTGTGTGTAATATTATTATTTTTGAAAAGACCGATTAATATCGAGTCGCGTGTTCCTTAAATTGACTGGCGTTCGCTTTTGTAAGACGGCACATCAGCCTGAAACGCGTAACTGGATAATACAGTCGAGTATTCCCATCGATCAGATGAATAAAGAGATAGCGTGAAAGGAAAAGCAAGATCGAAGGAGCGGCGGCAATTCGTGCGACAGTCGCTGTTGGCGAGAAAATTGCTTTCGGTCTGGCTTTTCGCGACACTTTGGTCCGGGTGGTGAGAGAGGACTTCGTTGTCGGCGAGAGGTCGACTCTTAAAGAAACGAGAAACGAGAATGTATTTCCGGATGTATGCCGGCAAATCGAAAAACCCGGAGCCGACGATTGTGCGAACAAACGCCTCGACCGTTTTCCGCACGATGCTGAATGGGACCGTTCGGCTAAATTAGAAAAATTATGTGAGAGGGAGAGAAAAAGAGAGGAAGAGAGGGAAAATGTAGAAAGAAGAACAGACTGCTCCCAGAGTGGTAAGAAATAAATAAATCGCTGTGGGAGATCACACTGAAGGAAGAATTATCGCGCAACAGTTTCTATTCTCGCGAAAGAAATTTATTTCTCGAATTAAATTGCGGTGAATTGCGTTAAATTAATTTGCAATTAAAAAAAATACTTTTGAACATAACATAACATAGAAAATAAATTTGTATGAATTATGACATATATATACATCATGTAGATCTGAAAAATACAAAAAAAAATTTACACGACATTATTTATTTACAACATGACTTCTCACATAACTTTCTTTATTCTCTCTCTCTCTCTCTCTTTCACGCGGAAATATTTTATACTATAAATAAACTTCTCTGCGAAAATGACACACCTGCTATTCGGAATCGAGTAAAGCGTAACGTTATTCGCAAATATTTATCGTCATTTCTCGACTACGTAACGTATGCGTTTTATTTACGTATACCAAATATTTTACGTGGAAAATAAAATTTTGCACAACTTCTCACAAAAATATATGTTTAGCGTACCGACGCTACCCCACGTATTTGATATACCGATAATAAACCTTTCCAGGAAAACGAGTCTATCTGGACCTTGGGACGAAGCGTAACGTTATTCGCATATTTAAACCGATACAGTCGTCTCTCTCTGTTCGGCAATCTTACGTACAATGTGACTCCGTGTCACCCTTCTTGTCCTCCTTATTCCTTCGGCAATATTTGCATTGTTCCGGTACAGTCCGCGCGCACGACCCCCTCATGTCCGTCCCTTTTCACCGGTGCGTTGCGAGGGGTGGAGGGAGGCGCCAGGGCCCTCGTAAATCCATTTATTTATTTATTTATGTGCCACGGGGGGAGTACGGCCCGACGAGGGGGTGCGAGACGCGGCTTATAGCCGGCGCATGCATCGAACCGGGAATCCCACGGGAGCGCCCGCACGGGATGAGGGGATGGCAAAAGTCACGGGAAACGCGCAGGGATACTCGACTCTGCCCGTCTCAGGAGCGCGCTTCTCGTTCAACGTATACAGGGTGTTTATTTATTTGTGCATATTTCCTGTTAAAGAATATAAGAGGCGACTTCTTTATGATGAAAATTTAAAAAATATGAAAATCACATTTCCAATTTTATTTGACAGAATGAAAAGCCTTATTTCGCATACCTTTTCATATATTATTTTCGTATAAAAATGGATAGTACTTTATTAATATTTAGAATTTCGAATATGATTCTAAAGTAGAATAAAATTTTCAAGAGATTTTTGTACGTGTGAGAAATTTTCTTAATCTTTGAGGAAAAATAAATTATATTTCTCGGTTTTTAAAATTTCACAACTTATTTCTGTCAAAGTATTTATTGTTGACCAATTTATTTGTTGTTTTCGAATTGTTAAAAAACGTAGTATTTTGAATAAACGTAAACAAATTTTTTAAGATTAATAACATTTTTGCTCTCTTTAATTTTGAATAATATTATTTAACAGGGATGTCATTATAAATAATAGTATCGTAATCGAACTCGCAAATTTTATTCGCAAAATTTTGAAAAGTTGCAAACATAATTTTTTTAAAAAACTTGTTTAAATTCCAAGCGTGTATGTTATTATTTTATTCCCCGTGCGTGTATCAGAACCGATCTTATTTTCCCTCGATATCGCGATCGATAGGACGATAAGTGAACACTCTGTGTAGCGGAGGTAAATTCTCCTGAGGCATCGTGGCCTGAAACGAAAATGATGTTGTGTCACTTAGAGGTGCCGCAGAGAGAATCTCTCTCTCCTGATCGATCCCCATGACTGTGACACCCATCGCGGCTTTTTTTTTCTTTCTCTTCGCCGGATAGACCCTCGTTTTAAAACGACGACCGTATTAGGGATTACGCCGTCTGATTCGGCTTTTCGAGACAGAACCGATGTCTTCTCGACGATGTTACGGAATAGAGAAGCCGATCTCGGCGTGGCGCATTGATGATTTAGGAAGAAAGCTCGTAAGACTCGAGAAAGATTTGCATAGACGTGGAATGGAATTCTCTTAAAGTGAAATATCTAATTGATTCTTTTATCAACTAAATGAACAAAGAGAGTCAATTTTTGCTCTTACTCTTTAAAGTTATTTCGGCATGTTTTGGTGATTGTTGCAATTTGATTGCTATTTGTATAAAACGCGATTACTCACCCAGTTGATTGTCTTCTGCCTACGTTCCAGAAGACGTTGCTGGAGTTTCGGCCCTGGACCCGAGAGGAAGGCTTTGACTAAGCTCCGAGTCCTTTCCAGATGATTCGGCGCGACGACTTCGACCTGCGCCAAGTATTTCTGCAAAGTCGTCTCGAGGTCCGGAACCGGAAGACTCGGTAGAGCCTTTTCCTTCTGTAAATCGAACGAGTAACGGAAATAGGCGATTACTGCGAGAAAGAAGATCGAAAAACATAGATTAGGTTTCCAATTTAAGTAATGAGATTATATTATCTATCGCATACCTATATTTTTTACTAAAATTATTCATCGATACAATTTCTTATAAAAAGGAGCACGTAAGTTCTTAAAAGAGTCTGACCTGAACGTCTGAGTCCACCTTACACGCATACACAGATGATCTCATTTTTTTAAACTTTTGTTTATCTTTCTTTATTATCATTCTTTATTAATCTTTCTTTAAAATTAGTTTATATTGAGAGAGACAAACAAAAAGCTTGTAAAAGGATTACTCTCTCTCTCTCTCTCTCTCTCTCTCTCTCTCTCTACTTAGAAGATAGAAGTGTTACAAGCTGTATAGGCTACTATTGCGTAACGTAGTATCCGAGAATCAGAATTGCCGGAAATGAATAGACGATGTGGAAAACGATGACGTAAGGCAACTGGAAATTGGCAGACGGAAGGGTCACGGACGGCGCGCTATCTCCACGTCGGTCCTACGTGTATTCGTTGCCCTTTGCGGAGTCACGGCGATTGTAAAATAAAGAATCAATCGAGAAACGAAGCGTGCCTCTGGTGGAGTAAGGGCCCTTAAGGCTAGCACGGTTGGTTGAGCGGAATCCCCTTTTGCAGGCCTAACAAGACCAACTTTGCGATCCGAACACCCTCGTCCTTCAACTGAAGTGTTTCCGGCGAGCCAGCGTGGGTGAGAGAAAAGTAGATGGAAGAAGGAGACTCGCTGTCATCCTGTAATAGACTTTACTCCCTTTTTATTATATTCGCGTGTTTATAGACTCATTAGCCCTTGGGCCGACCATTTTGTCGTACGCGTGTTTCTTTGAGCAATTTATAAAACTTTGATTAGTTTGTTAATACGAAAAATCAATCAATACGAAAAAAAGTATTCTCAACTGAGTCTTGTAAAGAGATATGAAAATTAAAACATTCATAAAAATTGAAAATTATTAAGTTATCACACTTTATTTCAGTCATATTAGAAAGAATAAATGTTTTAGAAGATTAACGCTTCATTTAATTTATTGAAGAAGAATCGATCAGAATCTGATCTAAGAAGAAAGTTAAAAATGAATAGCGCTAGCTTTGCAGAATGTCAATTTGTGCTGTTTTCAATTCCTCAAGTATTCTCTACGATCCTCGAACTTTCTTTAGGAGAACTTTCCTTTAGTATTATAAGCTCCGATAAATAGAGTCCTATCGTATTCGCGCGCGTGTCAAGAAACTTTTGTTACGACACGAGTTGCCGCGCGATCGCCGCGATCAAAGGGCTTGGGACTCGCGCGAGGAGGCGTTTCAGGTCGAGCGATTTCGGATACGAGAATGTGGTGGCCTTTAGAGGAGGGATCGTCGGAAGGAGGCGGCGGTGCGGGGGAAGGGGTGTAAGGTCGTTAGCGGAGTTTCGAGCGGTGCATAGCAATGAGGCTTGAAAAGGGGGCGGAAAATCTCCTGGGAATCCGTACACCCGTTATATGGAAGGCGAAATGAAACGAGAGGGAGGGCATGCGTCGCGTCACGAAAGGTGCAGGAACAGAGATCGACTGACTCATGCCACGCAGGATAATCGAACTCGTTACGAGAATGCGCTCTCCGGATTCGTTTCGTGCGCGGAATCGCGAATCGCGTTTCCTGCTGTCCGCAGGAACTTCTGACTATCGCGTCTCCTACAAAATTTTCCGGATAATTGTTTTCAAATATAAAAATACAATAGAGTACTAGAATACGTGATTCTGCGATAAAAGTTTAGAAAAATTATCGGAACAATTTTAGACATAAAGTTTGTATTTGCCGCATCTCGCGGCAACTCGTAAAAAGATGAAAAAAGGAAAGACTAGAACTGGAGATTTATTATTCCGTGTGTCGTATTGAGCGCAGCGGAGCACAAGGATAAAAAAAAAAAAAAAAAAAAAAAAAAGAGAACTAGACGAAGGATCGTTACATTCCGCCGAATAATTCTGTTCGAGGAGTCAGATCGATGAGCACGATCGACACGGTTCGCGAAACAACGGAGCCGGGTCGCTCCTTATCGATGCAAAACAGCGGAGGGTCGTAGCAATTAAGAGATAACAAGGTTTCCTCCCCTCGGTGCCCCTCCAATTAGTAACACTCCCGCTGTACCGCTGCTAGACTCCCCTTGCCGCGGTCCATCGCACCCCCGCCTATTTCTCTCCCTGTCAGCCCCCTTGTCCCCCTTTTTCGACCTATCTTGTTTCTGTTTGCATACCACGAGTCCACCAGGGAACTTTCACGGGAAATTGCAAATCATCGCACTCGTGACAGAGGATACACATTATCTAAGATGTGTTTGTAAAAGTAAACTGTGCGCGGAAAATTCGTGGGAGACAATTTCGTCGCGCAATGTAAATTGTTAATTTTATTTCGTGTCTTATAATACACATACGCAATATACTGAAAATGATACTTTTCGTCCATTAAGCATTTATATTAGTATTAACGCAAAATGCACTCTGCAATTATTCTTCATCAAACTTTAAAGTTTATATGAAAAAGAGAAACAGACTTTATTCATTTCAATGCTCTTGAATTAATGTACATGTATCTTGCCTCGCACACAACTACTTTTGTAATAATGCTGTTTACATTTTAATAATTATGAACACATAAAAATGAGATTATACCTAAAAATGTATAACAAAACAAAGCAAGATGCAAATGTTTTGATTTTTTACGCTAATTAAATTCAATTCTGCTCTATTAATAAGGTGTTTTTTTAAAATAATTGCCATTGTCTGATATTCTCGTGAGTTTTGAGAATAAAACTAAACGTTTAAAGGAAGACAGAAATAAAAAAAATTCACTGACAATTGCCGCGTAGACAAATTGTAAGAAATTAAGTTAATAAGTCGATAATTTAAAATGTGACGAAACTGTGAAAATGGATTTCATCGAATAGATTATTACACATCCGAGAAAGGAAAGAAAAGGGAGATGGAACGAGTGAGGGAGGAAGGGAGTGAGTGGGTAACAGTGGCCAGGCAGTTATTTCGAATTCAGTACGTTCGAATGGCAGTCATGTCCGATTGATTATTATCGAGTCGAGCAAACGAGGGTGCTTGATCGAAGCCAGTCGAGCGTTGCTCGCAATCGGATACTGATTAATATATAGCCATAAACACCATGCACGTTGCGTAATTATCATCGTACTGATTTCTATGTGGACTGTGAGAATTGTAACTGTTATTTTAATCTATTTATAATGCAGTGATATTTCTCTCCAAACAAGAACTTCAAACTGATATATAAATTAACGTTGATATTAACGGAAGCTCTTTGTTGGCAATTAGGAAATTGAAGATCAAGATGGAGCTACGAACAGAGTACAAAATTTAAATTTTTTTTCCATATTTTTATCACATCTAACTTCTCATTAATTAACCATGCAATCTTGCCTTTTTTAATTTTGCCCAATCTGACATTAATGAATTGTCTTCTCAGAAATTAAGAAAAGAAAAGTGCAACTAAATTGCAGCTTGATTCTTTTGCTCCTTAGTCGACGCCGTGCACAATCTCTCGGGAATGTTCTTGCTCGCGTCTAAACGAACTGTCCTTTTCCTTTGACAGGGTTGTTCTTTAATTCAAGGAGAAAATAAGTTTTTCGGCGGCGCTCGAAAGGGAGGGGCCAACGATTGCCAGGGGCACGAAAGTTCGCGCCAATTTCTCTGGAGGAATGATGATGATCAAAGTCAGATTATCCGCAGCGCGGATAAGCGCAACGAAGATTTCATTCCGCAATATTCCACCACGGACTTAAAAAGGATGCCGTAGGGCGTTGGTCCTATCCCGGCATCTTCTTCAACGGCTCCTTCTTTCCTCGTTAGCGCGATTCTCTTGCAAACTTAATGATGTTTGCCCAGAAATGCCGGTGATGAAGCAGACTAACTCAGCATCTCGCATATCTCGAATTCTTGAAAAATGCAACTTATATTTTTACAGAAATATCTCGGAATCTCATCGCTCTTCTCTTTATTCGCGCAATTTTATCTAATTCTAAAAAGTCACAAGTTTGCTTTAATGAAAAAAATCCAGGTTCGCGATTACAGTTTAATTTCTTATTTTACATTTGACTGCGATTAAGTTTTAATATATTTTATGATATTTTTTGAAACATTCTCTATGGCATAAAGAATTTTTATCATCATTAAAAATGTATTTAACAATGAAAGAAAAATTATAGTTTTAAATTTATAATGTTAGTACTATTGTACGCGATAAAATCTGTGATAAACTGGAGAGTTAAAATAATTTTCAAGGGAGCTGAAACACCATACTGATGGGCGCTGCCTTGGCATTTCCAACGTAGCGCAAACAGCAGCAAACCGAGCAAATTGGCAAACAGTCAGGGATGTGCAACCGTGCGAAGCAATTACGGATTTTGCGTGAACGACGCGCAAACTCTTTGTACGTTGGCTAAGGGCGTGGAGAGGGTTTTTCTGCCTCGCCGCAGTGGCGTAGCTTGCCGCCCTTTAAGCGAATCCGAGAGAACAATTTAATTACGCCGTGAAAAGCATTAATAGAAAAGTAATCTCTTTATATAAACTTTAATTTTTTAAAAGAAATTTTTTTCTTTCAATTTCATTAATTATTAATATTACTCATAAAAATGTTGGAAATTTCTCGATATTATTTATTTTATAAATTTTAGAAAATCTTTCTTTCTCTTTCTTGTAAAAAAATTTATATTTAATATTATTTTGATTTTTTATTTTTATTTTTTTTTTTAATTTTAAATTGAATTATTAATCCGAGTTTTCTAAAGAAATTACATCGTTTTGATAAATAAAAATTATTTGCTATAAAATTCATGATATAAAAAATATTAAAAAAAAAGAAAAAAACAATGAGCTTAAAGCAATTTCTGGACTTTATCTGCAATCAACAACATATCTACGCCATTGGCTCAAGTCTGAACCTGGTTTGAACCAGGAACGGGCGAACAGTAATTGGAGAGTGTAGCGGGTTGGGATTACGCTCGCGTTTCTAATGAGGCGACCGAGAACTTGACCCCCATGGAAGAATGTCATCCCCGAATTTGTCTTCCCGATTTGCGTCAGCGGCCTCGATGACGTCGATCGCGTACACAGATCGTGAAAAATACGCGGCCTTGAAGAAAAAAAATAGCATTCGCGTTCCATAACATCGCACAATCTCGTCACGTCACGTCGAAGTCACGTAGCCTTGCGTGTTCACTTTTTTTCATCTAGCTTCTCGATTTTTATTTATTAGAATACAAAGCGCGTGTTACACGCGCACTATTTATTGCCTTACTATATATTACTATATTATTTAATAAATTATAATTGACAGATATAAAAACATAATTTGCTATAATTATCATAATTAACGATTAATTGAATCTTGATAAACAATACTACATGTAAACTGATAATAGTTCTTTGACGACACGTGTGATGATTATTTACTATTTTAAATAAAAATCGAATAGATAAAAATAAAAATTATAAATTATCGTTTCATGTTATAATCCTTTAATTTTTAATTTATTTATTTATGTTAAAACAGGATATATATATAAATATATAATTCTTATAAATTACAAATTATATTATATTAAAAAATTATAAAATATAAAATATAACCCTCCCAGTGGGTACACCTTGACGTTGGTGGGAGGGCTTAGTACCTGGAAGATTTATCCTGAAGGGGAAGCTAAGTACCCAAACAATTCGTGACAATGCTGTCAATAAAGCAGTAAAATAATTTATATGTAGCGAGCATTTAAGCGCAAATTAGTGCCTTGCAATAATTAATCGTATCTTCGTGTGATATTTCGATTTCGCTCCAACAAACCGTTTCAGCCTGATTTGATTAAAATTCATTCGATTGTTCGATAATGACGGTGTGAAAACGTCGTTGATGAGTTCTTTTTTAGAGAACTTTAATTCATTCGTGTATCGATTTAATATAGTTTTTTAAAGAGTGAATGGCTCCCAGAGACGTATCAGAGTTATATCGCGTTGCATGAGTAAGTAAAACTCACGACCCCTTTTTTTTTTGTATAGAAATAAATCGGAATTGAAAATATAGATGAAAAGTAAGATTTTTCAGTTACGATAAACGGTAAAAAATATTATATAATACAAGCAGTAAATATTTGTATAATATTTAGTGTAATTTTTTAATTGTCTGCAACGTTATTGTCTGTGGAAAAATTCATTTTCATTGCTTTTCAAGTGCGAGATTATCCGGAAACCGCGAGGAAGACATCTGATTAGCATTGATAATGACGATCGAGAGCACGTCCGGCATTTCTTCGCGTTCGGAAGCATAAATTTCCGTACAATTTAGTTTCGTTGGAGAATAATTCGGCGAGCAATTAAGAGAGTGAGAGAATGATGGAAAGGAGAGAAATGAATTGACGAGAAAAACTAAGAGCGAGTAGATGAGAAAGTAGAGTCGCTAGATAACGATACGGTCCACCCTTCAATTATACCGACGTGCGTTTTTATGGCAGCCGGTTTGGTTTACACCATTAGCAACCCGATATCGATGAGACCTTTGGGGAGATCCTTCGACGATTTGTTTTCGTTCGTGCAACTTTAAACACCTTAAAATACCCAAAAGCGTCCCGCTTGTCATACGTTTACGGGGTCTTCAAACGTGCCGAAATTTAAAAAATACATAATATCGTACAATAAGCACGATATTGAAAATAAAACTCAAAAGTTTATATAACAAAATGCATAGTGGGCTTCTACAGTGAGTGATGTAATTTTAAAGTTTAATTTATTTTTCTATTTTTCCGTAGAATTTTTTTCCATGTAAATTCACGTAATATAAATAGCATAAATGAAATGATAAAAAAAGAAATTCGAGTTTGGCTACTTTCTCGCATTTATTCACCGACGATCGAACTTTGCGATTCGAGTAGGGTCAGCCGCGCTTTCGTCAATAGGAGGCGCGTAACGCATGTTGCGCGTATTTACGCGCGTCCTGGGGGGCTGCTTCAGAAGTTTGCGCTTAATCACGAAATGGACTCGGATTGGAAACGGCAAACTCACTCACTCACTCTCTCTCTCTCTCTCTCTCTCTCTCTCTCTCTCTCTCTCTCTCTCTCTCTCTCTCGCTTCTGGCCGTTTCAGAGTTTAGTTAGCGACACTCGTCCGTGCTTTGAAGTTCAAAACGAGAGTTCCCTCCCTCGATCGCGCTTATTAACGAAAATGGATCGACCGTACCAACATCTCGAGACATCTCGTCGTATTGCAAACTCATAGTTACCGAAATGGTGCTTATCGCGAGCAAAGGCATTAAGGTGTTACAAGCATCAACGAAACGCTTTGATTTCCGAGAGCGTTCCGCGCTGGAATTTACTAGTCGCGTCGGGTTGCCTTTAATGTCGTAATTAGTTCATATTGGCTTACAAGGTTGTCCGATAAAGATAACAGATTTTAGACTCTAATATTATGTTAAATAATAACAAAGATTCACGTGTCGAGCGTTGCATGAAAAACTGTGCTAACAATAATAATAAATTCTTTGCGAGCTCCGGCGTCTGACTCTTGACGGCTGTTTCTACTGCGTATCATCTTACGCTTTGCTAAAAATAATAATGCAATTAAATATAAGTTAAAAAAGTAAAATAATATAATAAAGAAATAAAAAGTACAACATGGGGAAGAATTTATAAAAGTTTAAAATCAATATAATCTATCGATAAAATCTAAAATTAGTTTATTTAAATTACTTTGAAATTTAATAGCGCTCATCAATTATCGCAATCTTTTCTGTCAATAATCTTGATTATTACTCCAGAATCTCCAATTCTATTGACAAGTTGGCAAATTTGTCGACTCACGTTTGCGACGATGAAGGAGAGCCGAGGAAAAACTCAGTCATCGTGTATAATAGGACATAGTGCACTCCACGTGTCATAATAGAGCGGATGGCGGATGACAGATGGCACGTGACTCACGCGTGCACCACCCCGGCAAATAAATAAATTAGTCGTTATCAGATCTTGCGATAACGCGTTATTTACAATCACCGCATGACGGTGTATCTTTAAGAAATATCACGCAGGCAAGTTTAACGGAGATTCTTGATATTTTTGTTCCCGCAAAAATCGTGCTATATAATCTCTTCAAATCTATTGATAATAAGCATGAGAGATAGAAATATATTCTAAAAATAATACTTAAAAATTTTATATCATTTATAAAAAATTGTGAATATTAAGATTCACACAATTGCTATGAACACATAAACTACTATCGATGTTACTCACAGAGGTTCAACAACTCGGCTGTGTTTAATACAATATAAGGGATTGAGGGTGCATTCAGGTAGAATAAGTGGACTTGCGGCTTGCCGCTTAACGCCAATCCCAAGCCCTACTCGTCGACGTGTGCCGTGATCATGAATCGCGATCCCGATCACGTTTGACCAAGCAATGCCGAGCGATCTCAAATTTTGATTTCCAAACGGGCGCCTTTCACATAAAAATTAATTAAGCGTCATTTAAATCTATTTTAAATAGAAAAGCTCGTCTCTCGTGTAAAATATTTGAATGAAAAGAATTGTGTTTTTTATCCTTATAATAAGCGATGCAATAC
This sequence comes from Cataglyphis albicans, assembly GCA_038406275.1. NCBI lineage: Eukaryota > Metazoa > Arthropoda > Insecta > Hymenoptera > Formicidae > Cataglyphis > Cataglyphis albicans. The sequence continues at coordinate 5,761,789 of JBCAUJ010000024.1, forward strand.
AAAACAAATAATTAGAAAGTTTCAAATTTTTTTATTTGCACAGAGTAAACTCTTTTAATTAATTATAATATTATTATTAATAAATATGATAGATTTAATCGTTTTAGTTGCCAACGAGCGATAAATAAAATCATTTATCGGTCATTTTTTATGCTTTTTGTTTTTAATTGGCATCTGGGCGTGGTAACACCTGGTTTGGCGATCGATAACGAGAACTCACTGTGGCTGCGCGTTTATTCCTATCCCACCTCTCTTGTGCGCGCCCTTTCATACTTCCGGAAAGAGCAAAATTCGAGATTGGGCTGTCTTTTTTTTTTTTTTTTTTTTTATAGAGCAGCTGAAATCAAAGACGCGTCGCGCAAGAAAATCCAATATAAAACCAATATTGGAAGTGACGAGTCGCGAATACTTTCACCCTCTTCGTTCTTCCACTCTCCTTATTCTCCTATGCCTTCATCTCGCGAAAGTAATTTTCTTATGGGCGTCTGGAATCTCACTTACTATAGACTCTTTGGACGAATAAGCAATGATCCATGTAACACGCTAGGATTCAAATTTATAAACTCGTACATACATTCTGGCATATTAAATATATTTTTATTTTATATATTTTTGTTAAGAGATTTTGCTGTGAAATTTTTAAACACGGAAAGCAATTTATTGGAGAACTTTCCTTAGAAAAATGTTTTTTCCTTATATATTTCTTTTCCCTAACGCAATTTCTTTTAATAATTATTAAACGAGTAATCGTGTATTTGTGTTCTACTAAACTACTTAATATTATATTTTTATGTGCATATAATTTGTGCATATAATTGTGCATTTTCTTTGTTAGCTTTTTATCACATTTTAAAAGCATCGTGTAAATTGATTTTATTTTCAATTAATTAAAAATTCAATTGTGTTATTCGAAATGCAATGTATTTTCACATGGTAGCGTGGTAAAGATGACAGCTGTGGGAAACACGTACATGGCCATGTGGGCGCGATAAAGTGCTCGCATAATACGTGAGTGTAACTTTAATACCGAAGTGATGGCACATCGCGCGTTTAAGGGAGACGAGGTGAAAAGTTGCGAAAGATACTCAACCTTATTGAATGATCCGTAGTTGGTGGCGGGGTTTACCACAATTTCTTTGGACGGCACCTGCGACCCGCGAACGATAATTTATTAGAACGTCATAGAAAATTAAATTAAAATTAAAAGATTTAACATTTAAAAATGTTATGAAATATTAAAATTAAAGTAATATTCTCGCGAGGAATTAAATACTCGAGCGTTGATTGAAAAAGATATGTTAGTATTAAATATTTTTAGAAAATTTGATATTTTAAAATGCAGATTATATTTTATTTCAATAATTATACTATATGATTATGTTACAAATATTTTACTTATATATTTTGATATAAATTTTATTATTTATTTATTTTAAATTTTACTATTTATTATTTATATAAAAAAAGATATATCTTTGAAATTAGGTTCGGAGAACTTTTAAAATCTTATTTCTTTTTTATTTCGAGATTTCATCTAGTCTATTAATAACGTAATTTAATAACAAATGTATATAATGAAGGAAATATTAACTATTTTACAATTTAAATTTATTATACTAAAGTAACAAAATTTTTGCAACACATTATGTGGAAATGTGCTAAAAATATAATACTACTTTAAAATAAGCAATACTTTATTTCGTAAAAAATATTTTTGTAAATACTAAAGGATAAATAATTTTTTCAAGTAATAAAATTAGAGGTGATATATACATCAGTATATGCACGTATATCCTTTGCGTTTATATACACGTTCGTGCATGGGATTTTCTGGTCAAAGTTTCTCTTAAGGGGAAACCATGCATGAGAAAAGTTCGCCGGAAGGAAAGTTGGTCGATGAACTTTCCGCAAGCGATTCTCTCTGCACTAACGATTTACCCCCAACATTTCTATTCAAGCCCGGTGCTTTTCTGCCGGCTAACGGCGATCGCATTTTCGGACGTGAGTTCTTGCCCTAATGGAATTTATTATCCCAACTTGTGCACCGACATACTTATTCCTCTCTGTCTGTCGTAGAGCATTAGCGCAGCTAGCAAAGTTCGCGCAGTAACTCCGACCGGGTTCTCTTCCTTCTTCTCTTAATTACCCTTAATATGGTTTCGCAATTTTCTCGTAACATATTTCGAAGTTATGAGAGATCGATAAATAATCTTGGAATACAAAAGAAAAGAATTTTATATAATAAATTTTAGTTTAGATCTATAAGTATTCAATAAGTTTTAAAAATTACCTTGTGAACGTATCGTGCAAAGATATATCAGAAATTTTCTTGATATTATATTATTAACTTTTTCATTTGTCAAAGAGGAAAGAAACCCGTTATATTCTTTAGGAGCACATTACATTTTTCAATGCTCTAATATCATTATATTGCATTTTATTATTAATTATTTCATATCTGTATTTTTGGGTATACATGCGCACCATTTTTAAAACAAAAATGGCATTGTGGATAAGATAAAAATATATATAAAAAGATGCGATATTGTTGAAACATGTTATCGAGCGAAAGTGCGATACATTTCGTAAATTTGCATCTCATCTCAGTTTCCTGCAGGCAGTCTGCAGGTGAGACTTTCGCGTGAGCGCTTCTTTCCGTCATCTATACCAATCCCCGCATCCGTCACCTCGAGGGCACGACTGATCCTCGGCCCCGTGTTGGAAATGTAAATCAAACCAAGACCGAACGGCACATCCCCGCGTACATCGCCCCGAGGGTGAAGAGTATGTAAATGACACGCGGCACAGCGTGGCGCGTCAGATACGATCTCGTTACCAGCGCGACAGACGCGTGCGGGATGAAGAGAGAATGTGAGAAGGGAAGAATTTATTGCACGTGGATCGCAGTGTTGGAGTTTTGCTTGCGAATGCACGCGGAGCGGGATCAGGTGAAACTCTCGCGAAAGCATGATCGAGTAGCTGCCCTTCGAGATGGAAAGCGATTTTCGAATTTGCCTTCGAATGTCGTTTCCTCGCGAGATTCCAAGATTTAATTTTCACATTTTTTATTTTACGATCAAACGTCTATCTATTACACTATTTTTATGTTATCACTTCATAACTTTTTTTGTTTATATATAATATTAGATTGTAATTTATTTTTTTATTAAAAATATATTTGCTATGCTTTTACTTTTTATTCAATATTTAAGTAATTTATAAAAAAAAGACTTGATATATATAATCAAAGAGTTGAAACTGACGTAATATATTGATGTCGAAAAAATGCCGGTGGCGTTTGATAGATGCAATTGTATTACTGCAGAACTATAATTTATTCATTCGCCAACGCAATAGGCATACACGATTCGTGGAAAGGATTCAAGGCCATAAATTTCGGTGACACAATTGCTGCCATCAATTGTGCGTCGGAATGCTAATGAAAATTTATACATTTCACAACGTGATTTTCGCTCTGACGTTGCAGAAATCAGTAGCAACGCGATCTCATAATTTCGCGCACGAATACATCGCAAATTTCACGAATATCGTATAATTTCTTTCGACTCATTCACTTTAAAATCGAAAAGTGAAAGAAGGTAGACCAGAAAATACGTGGATTTAAGCTTCGCGTTATTCATGCTTTAAGAATAAAAGTTTTCTGAAAAAAGCACAACGTATAATAAATAAAAGGTGATAAAAGATATTCAATGAGAGAAAAAAGTAAAAGTGCTAATAAAAAAATTATTGATCTTATCAAATTTCTGAAAATAAGAGTCGTTGAAATATTCTTTCTATAATTTCTCAAACATTGAGAAAATAAATAAAAAGCAATAAAGATAAGAAAAACCCGCGTTCAACATAGAATATTTCAAATTATGTTATTTAAATTCTAAACATTTACATTGTGATTATTTTCTTTTCGTTTTCACCAGAAACCATGATACTTTAGTTCGTATTATTATTATCGCAAGACGATAAGATAAAGCTTCCAGGTCTTATCGACCAATCCCTTCCGCGTATCTAGCTTTGTCGTGTCACGGCAAATAAGAATCATCGTTTCAGTAGGGCTTTTTGTTGATAAAGGATGAACAAAGTGGTGACTTACCGCGGCAGGACATGGCGAGCTGTCCCTGGAGAGACTGCCGAGAGTCACCAATAAACGACGCGGGGCCCCCAACACCGAGTCTCGCCATCCCTCTGCAAGAAGCAAGAAACAAAATTGCATTATACATCGATGGATATTTCTCATCCAGCGTGCAATCTGCCATCTGCTTTCTCGAAAAGTGGCTCGACTAGCATCTGACAAAATAATGAAGTGACATTCGAGCATGCAAAGTGCATCTCTTTTAAAACAGACAATATAAAGTTGAAAAAAAATTGGAGAATTTTATGAATACAAATTTCTCTTGGAATTATGTATTATCATAAAATTTATAATAAAATTTGCATAGAGATTAAATATATAATTATAATAGAATAACTTTAAATTTCTCTTTTGAATATTTATATGTTTTTATTAAATTAAAATAAAAACTTACATATTTTATTAAATCAATGTTATTTAAAAATTGCATTTCTCTCTCTTCTTAAATTTTATTTCTCCGAAAATGTTTTGTAAAAATTTTCATTGGATGAATCTTACCGAATAAAATTTTTGTACATACTTTTAAAAATCGCGGAACTGCAGCGTATTTTTTAATGTTCCCTTCGAACCGGCCGTAATCATAAGCTACCATCGTAGTGCCGATAACGCGCAAATGAATCGTAGTCACGTAGCTGGGAAGTCTTGAATTAAGGACAATCGTGCTTCTAGAAATCATAATATCGTCACCTAAATCCTGTTTTAGTACCGCCTTTAATACAAACGAGACAAAGTGATCCGTCATCGGACCGTTTAATGAAAGTCGCGCCTATAAGTTATGTTAGGGCTGTCCGGCTTAAGAAGCTAACGGAGAAGATGGCAAAGCAGAGAGAAAGAGAGAGAGAGAAAGAGAGAGAGAAACTCCAAGATGAAGGTTGAACGCTTAATCTAGCAATATGAAACTTCCCCGCAGGCTTACGCCCTGTCGTAACTTAACTTCTGGTAACCATATTATTCTGTGAACATGTATACTCTTTATATCTTATCAATCTCACGATTTTATGAACATTTGAAATTTATTTTCCGAAAAAATGTTTAGATATTTAAAATAAGAAAGCAAAAGAAAAATGCAAAAAGATACAATAGATTGGAAATATAACAACTTATCATAACGTAACACCTTTATATCTGCTTTTATTTGCCAAAGTAAATTATTTTTCTACATCATTTATTCATTTAAGATGACAAATGTCTTTCTTCTGCCCCCGAACAATCCTACCGGGTGAATGCACGTGTACTTTGCTATAATAATAATAAAGTTACGCCCCCGCCCCCTCAACCTCGGTCAGGGTGGAGAACAGGATATGGCTGGTGCACGGCCACTAACCGGCCGCCGGATTAATAAATCTCAATTACGCGAGTTAATGCAGAGGGTAATTCTCTCCCCTAGGCCTCTAGGACCGCCGGATGCGAGGGTGAAGGCATTTCTATCGCGCATTGTTGCCGGCACAATAACGCCGACGATTCCGCCGCGCTTATAAAACCGTCGCCGCCTTCTCGAAACTTGTATCGCTGTGTATTAACGGATCTTCCGTCGATTAACCCTTTTGCGACGTCACCCAACACGTGTTCCATTGATAACGAAGACAATCAATCTCATCCCAAGGAATTTAAAAAGGAAAATACATACATGCGCGCTTGATGTGAAAAGTAATATTTCTCGTCGATCCTTGTCAAAATATGAAATAATCTTGAGGCATAAACAGTTTCCGAACTGCAAAGAAGAGATTTTTATCAATTGTGTTTAAGAGATGTGAATAGATGATGAGATTTTATTCGTCGATTATTATAAGATAAACTTCACTGAATTCATGTCATCATCATCATGTCACACCTAAATTCATTCATTAAAATATATATTTTTAGTATAATGCTTTATTATTTTTTTTACAAAGTTTTTATATACACAATATGCACATAAATAAAAGACACAACTCGTTACAAAGCGGCAAAAGCTCGTAGTGCATTCAGAATAGAATAGAATATAATATTCAGAGGAGAACTCGGGGCAGATTTTCTTCTCGAATCGCGGAATGAAACTCCGTACTTGGAGCCAAGATCCGGCCTCAAGGGATTTAAATCGCTCTGACGGCGAGAGCGTGGCGGAAGAGCCAGCCAGCCAGCCAGCCAGCCGCTAGAATACAAATACGCCTCTAGTTTGCGCGTCGAATTAAACCGAAATAAATCATAAATATTAAACGAGGCTTTCAGTCGCTGGATTAGGACGGAACTGGGGTTGGACGGGGCTCGCCGAACCCCGATGGGCGGAAATTGTGCTCGCCCTTTTCCTTCCCCTCGCGTTCAGGGGGGATGGTCCGGGAATTTCAATGACAATACACTCAGTACTCGAGCGAGGTACACCTTGCGTACCATCGCGGTGACCACCGAAGAAGATCTCGCTGGTCTTCCAGGTAGTATGAGAGACAAGTACAAGACCGAAAGGACACTTCGTCACTCGATATTCTAAGAGATTTTGGTTGACCGAGCGACATCGCATAATCGGAGGAATAGTCGTGGTTTTGCTATTTAAGCATGAGTGTATAGATATAGAGCAAATTTTCTCCCGATTTTGATGACAATGATAGTATAACAGCGAAAAATTAATGTTAAGTGTAATATGAAATATATGTCGTTAATATAATAATACAATGATAGAATTAATATTAATATATAGTAATAAATTAACATGATTATTTAATTATATTAAACATAAATTATTTTATAAATTAATATAAAATTAATAAATTAATATTAACAATAATATGGTATCATGTATAGTATATAATACAATATAATAGAGTATAATGCAGTATAATTATAGAATATTTTAGAAGAGACAGAAAGAAAAGAAATTTTTGTTCAATTAAATTGAAAAAAAAAAAAAAACGAAGCACATGCACAAAGGAAATCTATGTTTCATGTTTCTTTTGTATTATAAATATATTTTAATTATTTTATTTATCATTTTTAATTGGGAGATTTTATTGTCACAATATGTCGCGAAAACCAGAAAAATTGCAAATAAACAATTTTTTCGTCAAATTTTATTAACAAAGCATTTGAGCTCGTTTAAGGTCAAATTTGAAAAGGATCATAAGGAAAGCTGCAAAAGTGGGTCTATTGAAACGCTAGAATTTCTGATCTCGTTTCGCGACGAGCCAAACTTCCATAAGTGTATTAAAACTTACCTCGCCTTACGACGAGATTTCCATATCGTATGTCTTTATTGATATTCGCGGAATACGATATAAATATTACATTTATATTTATTTTGTTGTCTTCGTTATACGAGAAGACGTATTTAAAGTTGCAATAAGTAAAACTTAAATTCATATTAATAAAATATATGTTTAAATTTCCGTTTCGAGTTCTACAATTAAAATTACAATTCAAACTTAAAATTATAGAGAGAGTTAAATTTGTTGTTAACTACATGTCGCATATTTTCGTGAGAGAGAACCCGAGTTCTCTTCTCTTTTTTTTCGCTGTTCGAATGGCAACCGCAAAATAGCGTGCAGATTGCCTTAAAGCGAGAGAAGAGACGAGAACGTCGACTTTCTCCGGTCGTATTCTCGGCGAAGTTGGGAAAGTTGCACGACTGCGGCCGAAGGAAAATCGATGACCGAATCTTCATTCCGATCCCGCAGGAACGAAATGGCTTGATTAACTGACGACGCGTCGTTACTGCGGCCACCCTGCCGGTCCGCTATTACCCCATCGGGGTGGACCAGGCTTAAGGGGTGCCCCGGGCAAGAAGAAGATGGGAGGGAACGGCGTCCCCATGCCATTTATTTGCCCGCGTGCTGCGATCACGTTCGTGGTTTTCTTTTTCTTCTTTCTGCTCGATAAAGAGCCTTTCACCCCCGCAACGTATTCGACCAGCACTATTTTGAAGGTCGTTCAAAGTGGATGCGATCGTTTTATCTCGTTTCTCTCGAGTGCCGAGATCATTTGTGTTCTAGCAAGATTTAACGACGGTAGTATATATGGGATAGGGAAAAATCGTTATAATGTTAAAACAATCGAGAAACTAATCTAAATTTTTTTTTTCTATCATTGCGTTTCGACATTTAAATTGCTAGAATATATTATACATTTAGTAAATATAATGATTAAATAAGATATTGACTGATCCGGAAAACTGATTATTTTATATCTGCGCGCTTTTCATTTTAAACGTGCGTTAGTAGCTCGTAACCGCCTTTATTAACGCTGTTCTGGTCAAAACGATAAAATCGTCCGGTGCTTATCTAGCAATCGGACCAAACCGGGAATTCAATTTAAATCAATCGCAAAATAAAAACTCACATCATTCTTTTAATTCTAAATTTCTATAGATACGAAAGAGAAAGTAGTATATAATTTTTTTTTTATATTTTAAATAAAATAAAGAGAGAATATTATTATATAAATAATAGCGTCTCTCGATCACCCTCGAGCAATCCTCGTCGTCGTGTAAGCAAGGACAACGAATCTCCTCGACAGCGAGAGGATCGCCCTTTCCTTCTCGTTCGAATAAACTTGGCGGCATATGGGGGGAAGCGCTAATGCCGTTTTATGGGTAGGCTGATACCCATAACGCAACATGGTACCAGTGCGCGTAAGGGCGGAAACCTCATCGTCGTCGTCGTCGTCGTTTTCGTCGCCTGGAACCGCTGTTGTATACCGAATGACATACGCGTACTTTATTCATAAGGCCGGGTGGTTTACTTTTACGAACGCTTTTGACTGTACGGTAGCTCGACGAAAGTTGTGACGCGATATCAGATGTCACTCGAGAGATTGTTCGGAAAAAGCAACGTTTTATTTGCAATTATTGTTTCCGTGCTTACGCGTACACGAATTAATACGTATCTAATTGTACACTATGTATAATTTATAAAAATTCTAATCTTTTAATATACATTA
>JBCAUJ010000024.1:5770940-5799690 GCA_038406275.1 Cataglyphis albicans
CGCGTACACGAATTAATACGTATCTAATTGTACACTATGTATAATTTATAAAAATTCTAATCTTTTAATATACATTACATTTATTAATTTTGTTTGTTTCTCTGAAAAAAAAAAAAATTAATTAAAATTTTGTCTTTTATATTTCATTTTCAAATAGGTAACAAAATATTATTTTATATTAACATTTTCTTATATTAATTTACATATTAATTATTTTTAAAAACTTATGAATAACGCTTCCCTCTCTCAATAATGTTTGTGTATCAAATATTAGATTAAAAATCATATATTAAATATATGATTCATAGGTAAATTTCGCGTACATAATCGTGCTATACATATAATATTTATAATTAACAAGTTTTGCAAAGTTTTACAATCAACAAGTTTTACAAATTTGTCATTGTGAATTATCATTGCGAATTAATCCCCGGAGAATTCACTCGTGTAATTCGGTAACAGGATTTATTAGGATTACGTTATCGTACATATTATTAAAACATATACTCGTGTCATTATCTACTTTTGTGGTGGACGACAAGACGCATAGACTTGTAATAGTGCCGCCTTTCGTCACTCGAGAATCGACTTTGTAACACGTTTCGTAACTTCTAAGGATTACGGTAACGAGAGATCTCCGTTGCATCGCCGTTCTTTCAAGACCAGTAGTTCGAAATTAGCGCGCGTTGCAAAATACCTACCGGCTATTAGGAATTAACTGATAATTGCGAGCAAATACGGCGACATTTGTCACGACTGCATGTTTAAGTAACAAAGTAAATCGCAACGACGTGCGTTTACCTTCTGCTGTCACCGATAGACCGCCTCTACTAGTGATGACATAATATCACATGGTTCATTACTTATCGAGCAATGTTACTTATTTAATTCTCGCATTTTATTTTATATATTTTTTCTTTATATATTTGAATTTTATTTTTATTTATTTATTTTTTTTTTTTTTTGAAATGCTTTAAATGCATAAAAGTACTTTGCAATTTTTTATTTTTGATATTATGCTGTCAATCAAGTCCGTCATAGAACTTAAAACTCCAAATAGTACAATTTAATGAAATATTCATATAGAGACTTTAACATTCTCTCCTTAGTCATAAACTCTAGCACTTCTTTTTAAATTCAACCGCTTAATAAGCGTGTCGGTCCCTCTCTTGCTCTCTCTTTCTTTTGATTAGAACGCCAAAGCAACGTGAGACAAAGACGTACCCATGGGAGTCTTTTTCTTCAAATTCAAAGGAACAGCAATCACACGTGTCTCGCCGTTAAAGGAGGCAAATGGAAAGGGAACCGACAAGGTGGGACGCGAACACGAGGCAAATATAAGGAGAGAGTAGATATAGAGAGAGGGATAGAGGATAAAGCGAAAAGGAGGGCTCGAGTGAGATTTTCAGACAAAGGCCGGGCGCTCGAGTGGTTGCTCGCGGCATTGTTGCCCTTTACCCTCCCGCAACCACCCAGAAGGGGTTGCCTCCCCTCGCGCGTAGGCCGCAGGAAACACTTCGCCGTACGAACCGGAAGTGCGGTCGTTTGGCGCTTCCCGAGCCATTCGCACCGCGAGCGCACTTCCTGGTTATTTCAGTCGTTTGGCGAGCGATTCCCGCAATTCGACCGAATTACCAGCTATTCCGGAAAATAGTTCGTTCATTTTTCAGAGAGCACTTGATGATTCTCTTTGAAATATGCATTTATGTAAAAGGTTAATAATTTTGTAACCCCTATATAATTAATAATAAAATATAAATGAATATGATAATTTCTTCTTTTTGATATGAAATTAATTGTAGCCTCTTAATAAAAAAAGTTTACATATTTTTAAAACTTTAAAAAAAAATATATATATATATAAAATTTTCTGACTTTTTAATTTTATTTTTAAAATAATCAAATTTTAACACAATCTTGATATTTATATTAATTACCTTGTGTTGTATTATCCATTATCTACTGTATTTCTTACTATATTTTACAAGTCAAATTCTTGGTTGGCATTATTTCATATGTTTATAACGTAGTGCTAATTAACGCACTATCTCTACATTGGATAATAAGAATGTAGACTTAAAGACATTGTTTGTGATTGAACCGAGTCGCACGTGATCAAGAAATATGCATCGTCTGATGTGACACAAGTGCATTAAGCATAACGTGCGCTATCTCATTCGATCATAAACACGGCCTCGGTTCATTCAAGTGGATTGGGAGAAAGACGCGAGGAAATACTTTTCAAGCTAACGCAATTCCGACATATTTCACGATACACTTTCTGATAAAATATTATTTCTAGTAATAAATGAATTATTTTAGATTGATTACACTTATATCTTTCCGATATCTTTATTTCTTCATGAATTTAAAGTAGAAATTTTGTGAAAAGATATAAAAATATAAAAAGAGACACCCCATTTTTTATTTCTGAATAAAATTTTTGCGGAATATATCTTCCAATTATATAGAAAAATTCTTCCACGCAGGTCGAAGGTCGATCGAAGACGGCAAAGACAATGTCCTCTCGTCTCTCATGAACGCCGGCACTCTTCGGATACACCGACAAGATATTCGTATCGGAAAGGGGAACGGCCGGCCAGCTCATTCTTCCCGGACGATGTACCAATTTCTTTTCTCTTCTGTCTTTCAGCCGCTCCTCTGCCGCCGCCCGATCCCCAGACACGATCTCATTTTATCTCCTCGACCCCTTACACGATCCGCGTTTGTTACGGAGTCCCTTCTTCTCGGCTCCGTCTATACAGGGCTTGTCGGCCTCGGGGCGACCAACGGCAGATAAAGCACGCGAATCGTGAAGGGAATGTACTTGGACAGGCCGCATCCGACTACAAGTGGATACGAGGGTAACGTTTTTCACCTCTCTCTTCCTCTGGCCTTTTGTCCTTCCCCGTAGGTAACAAATTTTCACGAACTTTAGATTGGCATGTCAAGCGCATCGACTGTTTCAGAGATTTGCTTTGAACACCGTAACAAAAAGTAGAAATGCTTCGTATAAGAAGTATAAAAAATAATATCGATTTGAAATTGGCCATTTTTCAAAAATGAATTATTAATATATTTTTTATGGTCAATATGGGGTCAATCGGGTATGTCACGTTAATTTTAAACATGGTTAAATTATTTGGACATTTATAACGAAAGAATAAACTGACTTTGCCATTTTATTTGCATTTATTTTGCTTTATTTTTGTTTGAAAATTGCGGTTATGAATTGCTTGTCAAGTTTTGAAAAGCAGAGTTTTAATGATTTACTTTTTACTTTATGCATTATTTATATATTTAGTCTACGAGTTACTAATATATTAAATCTAATTTTCTACATTGACAACAAAAGAGAAGAATCCATCTTAAACGCTAAATGTAGGTATGCACGCAAACCTAAGACAGTAACGATCAATCATTTTCTAATGCATGCAACACTATTTGATGTGTCCCCATTCGATTAAACGTTTCTATGCATTAGATATTATTTATTGCTTTGCTATGCAAAACAATTGCAAGATTTTATGAGGTAATTAAAGATTTTATAAAAGCTAAAATTGAGTAAATATATTTATATACGTTTCAAAAGTTTCGTCTAAGTATACTGCAAGAATTTAAAGAGAGATGTGCGACTTTTTATAGGGACACAGGTGTAAAGGTTGTCTGACTCCCCCTCAGTTCTTGAGCATATACATCTATCATCGCTATAAGAAACGCGCAAAAACTTTAGATTGCAACTCCGTGTGTTTTGTATTTTTTCTAAATTTTCTCTGTGGAATTAGATCTTATATAATACAAAAATGTTTCAATTAAAATAAAATTATTAAGATGAATATATTGTCGTATTTCTTTATATATTTCGTATCAAATAATGTTGAAGACGGAATAAACTTTGAAAGAGCAATTTTTATTGATTGAGCTGTTATTAATCCATAAACTGTGATATATAATCAAAAAATTGTTTATCTTCTCTTTTTTTTTAAATGTAATTTTTCAAGTTTCATTCAAAATTAACTTTTATTTAACACAGAATTTAATATAAAATAAGGACAAATCCTATTCGACATCGATAAAAATATCTTACCGGCTTCTTTCAAATCCGCGATAATAAAATGACGTGCGTGGATCTTGTCCGCGCGGATCCGCGAAATGATGGATGATCGCTCGGCCGCCATGGAAATCGACACGTCGATCCACATCCGCGATCTCGCGCGACGCAAGAGAACGGGATGCATTATTTATATCGTGTCGAGCTCGAAAAATGCACGGCGACACATCGAGCGCGATACATCTTCGGGCGAGTGTAGACGATGAGAATGATCGCATCCTTTTTCTCTCTCTCTCTCTCTCTCTCTTCTTCTCGCACGGCTCTTTCTTCCTCGCTTCCGGACTATGCTTCCCCTTTCCTTGGCTGTCCCCACAAGTCGTCAACCCCCATAAGAGTTATACAAGGTATTAGCACGGAAACAGATGTAGGCGTAGACCGATGTATCTCCTTCTCTCTCTTTCTCTTTCTTTCTCTACCCTTCCTGCAGATCGACAATTTGTCACAGCTACGACCCCCTTTCCACCCCCAATGCTACGATCGCGCTTGATAAATCATGCGATAAACTAGCGTTATTATCGGCCACACGCACCGTAACGCAGCATCCCTATCTAGATCTTTCCCGGGTGCGAGAAACCGCAGATACCGATTCGACGGGGATGCTCGATAGGGTTATTCAGGGATGATTCTCGAAATGGAGGAGAGCGCGCGTGGCGTATCGAAAGAAATTTATTGCCGAGATAAGAGGGTCCAGCGTAAAATGAGCGTGAAGGCGGATTCAGCAACCTATATGCCAGCAATAATGCCGGCAGCGATGCGAGATGCTTAGATCTAATGGATTATAAGATATTTTCAAATTGAAGTAAAATTCGTCGTCATTTTTTTCATGCGTATATTTATTTAGCATTTACTTCCGCTTCTAAAGCGAAATTTACGGGAAACTTTTTTACGATCTGTATCTTGAAAACAACTGAGATGAGGATTTTTGTTACAAAAATAGACTACGGAAAAAATGTCTTTTAAATGGATGCTGTATCTTGTTGTAAAATGTAACTAGATAGAGCATGTTAAATATCATTCCGACTTTTTTCCCCTTCCCCTCTCTTGATTCAACGAATCGCAAATATAATTGTTATCTAGATAAATTTGTGACAAGGATTTTTCGACTACGACAATGATGACTCGTTTATCTCGCTTATGACACCCGAAATCGATGACGATACCGATAACGATGATACCGACCCGACATCGACGAGAGCTGATAATCCCTAAATCCGATTATTCGCCTCATCGGTCCTCGACAACATCGGCGGCGGCGTGGCACCCTCCGCGTTCAATCAATGTTTCTTTTGCCACCGTGAACGCCACTCGTGACTCGTCTTTTTTCTCTTCAGTCAGGGTTCTTTTTTTGACCCATTGACCGACTCACGTTTCTCGGCGGAAATCCTCGAGATATCGCGAGCGAAAATGCTTTTGCCAAGATTTTTGCCAAATTGAATCTCCGATTCGGCACGTTTACGCACATTCGAAATGTCACACTATACTTTTCAGATTAAATTATGCTGAATATAAATATTGAATATAAATGTTTCAGAAACGCCAAATGTCACTGGTTCATCTCCGAATAAACTTTTCTTTAATATTAGTTGAAAATTTCACTAGTCTTCCGCTATAAAATTCATGTCAACGCTACTCTTTTTATTTTTCCAATATTCAAGAAAAATAATATAACAATAATATTCTCGTTTTATTTTCTCTCTTCCAAAATTATTATTGCTTTCGCGCTTTTTAAACGCGTGACATTATATACTCAGCTTCGCTATTTATTTCCAATATGCAGTTTGGCCGAAGACAAGTGACAGAGTGAACTTTTCATTCTAGATTCTGAATTTCGACTATGATGGTCGCTGCGGGATCATTAATTAGCTAGCATTAACAGTCGCTCACTAACGATATAGGCACATGATGAATCAGCATGATAAATGGATTTATATCCCGAGGAAGGTAGATAACGACGTCCGTGTCGTAATCGATGAACGTATAATACATTTACGTCATAAAAATCTTCGCGTTTGCACAATTAAAAGAGATAAATAAAAACAATTAAAATATTCAAGCAATAAAAAATTATTTACAAACGATATAATTGAGAAACGTTAAAATAGATCCTATCAAAATTCGTCATTAATATTCCAAGTTTCTTAGAGTTGAAAAAAAATCTTTGAGATCTTTATAATATTTTGGCATATTCCATTAAAAATTCGCGACAATCTCGCGACGGCAGTTTAATTGCACTGTAAGAAGACCTCTCCTCTTCTCGGCGCGTTCCAACACAGCGTAGCGTAAATTTGCGATCAACAAGTTAGGCTAAATGACTTAATCTTAAAGCACTGACACCCGACACGGATCCACGTCGAGTACGTACACCCTTATGCCTTTCTTCGCACCCTCCTGGAATTCGTAGCTGTCGTTTCGAATCTCGTCGAGGAGTCTCGAAGGGACTACCGTCAATTAATCGTGCCTGGCCAATCTCGAAGGGTCGCGAGCCAGGATAAGGAGCGGAGAGGAGGGGAGAGGCGCCAGAAATCTAATCGAGTTCGGTAGGACCACCTTATCCCGATCATGCATCTTCGACGTAACGTCCAGCATCCAGTGAATCCAATTTGTCGACTCGTTTGCTGCTTTGGAACCGTTCTCGAGATACGCTCGGCTGAATTTCCTAACAAACGCGAGTAATTTTCGTATCTGCAGTCGGTGACATTCTCTGACTGATTAGAATAAAATGTTAACTATACGATTCGATGAACGATTCGTCGATAAATATATAACTTGATTTTGCAAAAAATGCAATGTAAAATTTAACACTATATATTTATCCGGCATGTATTCTATAAATCTTATTCGTGGAAATGATACGAATTGTCTCTACATTATTTGAATGATGACGTTTTAGAGAGAAGCGCATCACAAATCATTACCTCCTTTCTTATTTCGATGAATATAAAATAATATGCGACATCATATATAAATAATTATATTCAATTTTATTTTAGGAACAAATATTAAGCACACGGCATTTTTATACGTTTGGCCAGATTTCATTTTAAAAATGTCACAATTAAATTGTACTTTCGTGAACACGTTTTTATTTATGACATTTATAATTTATATAATATCTCATGTTTTTTAATTTATTATGATTCGATAAAATCGTAGAGAAACTTATTGAAGTCTCTGAAAAGACGATACTGTTCATTGACTAAAATCACTAAATGGTCTATCCACAAAAGAATCTAGATTTAGATCAAACTTGATCTAACTGAAATGATAAAAATTTTTAAAATGCTTATTAAGAAAGAAACGTAAATGTCACATTTTTTACAAATATGAAACTAAAAATATTTGGGTATCGTTATACGGAGAACGAAAATAGAAGCGGATCGATATCCGCGCACACCGACGCACATCGACTTTAATCTAGGACAACCTTGCGAGATCTGGGACATGTAAAGATTTGAGTAGATGATTATACACGAGTATATGTACACATACAATATGTATATGTTACTTATGTAACTCAAAATAAGTGGCTCGTGTAACGAAACGCTCTGTCGTAGAAAAAAATCTGAAACTTCTCTTACGTTAATTATCCGGCATATATTGTTTGAACATTTATTATAGCTTGAAAATTTTTAACAAATTGGTAATCAATTACAAGTTTCTAGAATTAGTTGAAGACTAAGATCTTATTAATATCTGCAAGCTGCAGTTTTTACATCCTTTCTTTTTGAATAGCTTAAAAATGTATAAATACGTATTAACTTTTTTAAGAGAAAATTGTTTCAATCTTTGACAAAAAAGATACCATGTAAGTGTCAAACATGCTTCTTATTATATAGGAATTATCGAGAAGTGAACCAATCTTTTTAACAAAAATGAAAAATAAACTCCGCAAAATTCAGCATTTTGTTAAAATGGCTATCAAAGGTCGCACAGATAACGTTGACAAAATTCACATTGATTTAATCGTGCTCTAAGTGTGATCATCATGCGTATATCCCGTGTATCTCGTCCGATTAATCGATATCTACGGCGGGGAACAGAGGCGTTATCGATGCGGGGTACTCGTTACGGGGCCACGATCGATATCTGCGGACCGGTCGTTACCAGGAGACACCCGGTACAGAAAGGGGAGAGGAATGGACGCCCCTTCCCCAGAGTATCTCTGAGGCTCGTCCTACCCTCTGTCAGGGCTGCGCCCTAATATAAATATTATTACACTTTGATGGGGTTAGGGTGACACTAGGGCCCCGCAGACATCCCGTCAATGCCTCGCTCCTCTCGCTTCGCTTCTCCTCGCTCGCTTTTTCATTAGGCCCGAATTCCGCGCGGCACGTGCCACGCGACAATGTTCTTAAAGGCTTAAGCCCTTTCCTTGTCCTTTTCTCGTCACTTGTCGATCCAAAGTTCATGATCCTTTGCAGCATCTCGCGATATTATATCGCGGTATATAATTCGTCTTTAAATATTGCTCTCTCTCTCTCTCTCTCTCTCTCTCTCTCTCTCTCCTCTCCCCCTTTTTTTTCTCGAGCGTATCGCGAGCGAACGAAGAAAATGAGTAGTTATATATTATACTCTTGATACATGCCGTGTGAAAATGATAATTTATAATGAATTCGTGACATTTGCACTATTCTTTCTTTTATTATTCTCTGATATAAAAGAGCCTATATAAGTATCGGCGTAAAAGGAAATTATTTTTCCAATCAAAATTATAAGAAATAATTATGAAAGATCATATTAATTGCATCATATAAATATCCAAATGTGATTCAAGCGATTCGAGAAATCGTGATAAAGGCCATTGATATAGCGTAAAGTGCAACACATGATATTCTTCGGTAACAATGACATCTTTAATAACCGGTTCAACAACATTACAATGTCATAGGATTTCAATTACATACTCATTTTAAATTACTTGGTTTTTCATCAATTAAATATACATACATACATGTGTGTGTGTGTGTGTGTGTGTGTGTGTGTGTGTGTGTGTGTGTGTGTGTCTGTGTATATTTTTTATGATATACGTATAGAAGATCGCGAGTGTGTGTACATGTATCGTTTATGTCTGTGTGTTTGTATATGTACGCGCAAAGTGTGGACGTATTGCAATTAAGTATGCTATATGCTTACGGATAATTTCGAGATGCCCGACCGACTTCTTTATCGCGCACGGATAATATGCATTATGCACGGATAATTAGATATATAATCTCCCGGTGGTCATGTTTTTATTCCGTTTTCTCTCTCTCTCTCTCTCTCTCTGTCTCTTTCTCTCTTATGATATGTGTTTGCGTATCGCGCACTCTGTCGTAATATGATAAACTGGAGATCGTCGATCTCCGGCACTCCGTCGCCGTCCCCTTTCTCGCAATACTTGGGAATTAGACTCGGTTTTGAGATGAGAAAAATATTGTTGAGAAACTAGAGTTCATATTTGCATTTTAAACACCGTTCCCAACTGAGCATACTGAGCGAGATTTCAATATTGAGAATTTGTATGTCTCGTTTCATTTGTTATAAAAAAAAAAAAAAACTTTTCAATGATAATTTTTATGCAGATCTAATATATTTGGAAAAGTTGAAATTTTAAATTAAATTTGGTATTTTATCAAGTAGAGAGAAAATATTCGTCCGCAAATTATCCGGTAATTATCTATAGATTATCGGTGCATGATTTAGAAATTTCTCTGTACACAATAGAGAAAATTCTCGCCATTTTCTCTTTCTCACTCTTAGTAATTACAACAAATAGTATCAACAAATACCATCTTATAATCGTCGAAACTTAACAAAATATCTGAGAACAGCGAATCTCTCATATTCAATAAATAAGAATTTCAAAAGCAAAATAAAATCATCGATACTCTTCTTTTCGAAAGAGAGAGATAATTCTTAGATCAAGAGAATTTTCTTTTTAAATTGTATCGTGAAACTAATTCTTAATACATTTGCTATGTTTTCAGAAAATTTAAGTTATCACTTTTTTTTTTTTCGCGAAAAATGCACGCGCATCTCTTCTGTTTTATTGAAAAAGAAACTTATCGCGTTTTAAGACAACTTTTCTTCATTTTGCTTTTGAGATCCGCACACATAGATTCTACGCAGACGAATATCGGGACAATAATAGTTGTGCCCATCACTGACCTTTAGTCCTTCGACGTAGAAGAAGAATTTTATTCTCACATACACCATCCCTTTCACAACATTCGTGAACGATATGATACAAGTAGGCAAGATACATTGGATGCCACAGAACTATCAGAGAACACAAATATTAAGAACTGAACAACAAGAGAAAAAATTATTATTTCATTGTCCTAGACTTGAAGAGTATTCCCAAGTAATTGAAAATGCATCATATTTCATAAAATAATATTTACAGATGTATAAAGATAAAATAAAAATCTTTTTCTTCATCGAATTTTAAGTGAATCTTGTTTTAACTTGGATTTTAAGTTGAGCTTTTATTATATTGCAAAAATATCGGTCGAAGAATATGTAATTGAAAGAAATGATAACACGATAGTTCCGGAACATCCAATATGCGTCGTATCCACGTGAAGGAAAAAGCTTTCTTTCTTTCTCCCTTTCGCGCATAATATATATTTACAAGAGACAAAAGAAGCTACGAATAATTCTTATACGATATACGTGCAATATGTGTATGTATAATCGCAGTGCAATCGATGCAACGTCTTGTCGATAATTATCGCAAATTCTTTGACACGGAGTATGTCTCAGTTTTACTTGCCGCGAATCGAAAAAAAGATTGAACTTTGTGTAATATACGATCATGTATTTTAATAATTACAGAAAGACGTTTTCTGTAAAAATATAGAAAAGTAATTAAATAATACTTGTAATTAAAAAATATATTTACTTAATTTAATTAACAAATGTCTAGTAAATTAAAGTTTACATTTCTTAATCATTCCAAGGGATCCATTAATTTTCGCTCAATTTTTATCAGCAGAATTATTACTATGATAATTATCGGCAAGTATGTTGCCACGTTACGATAAAACTCTTAACTTTAGAGGCCAGCTCATTAAAACAAAATGTCATTGCGGAGATAAAACGCTCTTTACTTTCTTTCTCAGCTATAAAAAAAAACAAAAAAACAAAAAAAAAAACAAAAAAAAACGCGTATAGTCTACGTTTAGGTACATATGTATAGCGAGTGTCTAATAGAGAGTGTGTCTACGTTACGTTAGGTCGGGTTACACACTTGCTTGGATGTTTTACGGGGAGAACTTTTAATGGTTATTCGCGCGTATTCGTACTACTAATTTCTCGCGACACACGACGGGGGTAAAAACTGCAAAGTTCAGGCACTGTTAACTCAAAGTACCCGCGGAAATCGATCCTCGAGGATCCGCGCGACGACGGGCGTGTGGTCCTGAGGTCCGAGATCGAAACGAGCGAAGCGGATTCCCTGAAGATCGAGAAATCCTCCCCCTCCTCCCCCCCCCTCTCTTCCTTTTTTTACGCGCCCCTCTCGCCGGCGATGATCGTCGTAATTAATGTAACTAATGTATTAATGTTAGTTAATTAATTACTTATTTATTTATTCACTTTTCAGAGACGCTTCTTAGTATTGACGAGTAGGTACGGATGTGCGCCGTGCACTCGGTCGTAAGACTTGACAGAGGTATCGAAAATTGCGAGAAACATAAATTTGCGATATTTCATCATCTTCATAAATGTTTCAATAAAAATTTCCACGTTATCTGAATTATGAAATGTTAGAAAAGAAGATAACATAGATAAGCTGAAATAAAATTTTGTTGTTCTACCCAAAACAATATCACAAATACAATATCTTATGCTTGAAATAATTGAAGTACACTTTTCTTATAGGATGATAATATTTCGCGATAGTTGCTGCAAAATCTTGCATCCGAGTCACTCTGACACATGGTAAAGTTTGATATTTATATACATATAGAAATGCATGCCTACATCTAGATATCGCGCGATCACTCGCATGAACCAAATTCGGTTCGAATGAAATATCTATAATTAGAAAAGTAATCTCATAAAAATACAGATATGTTTATACTTCGATTCGCTCGCGCTTTGGTACTGCTATGGCTCCGTTATTGCGGCAAAGTACTTTAGTGTAAAAAAAAATGAATCAAACGATTGAATTTAAGAAATTAACTTAAAAAATCATCTCTTTTCAAATTATCTTAATTATCTAAAGGAGAAAAGTACTTATATTCAATTTTATTAACATTTAAAAAAAAACAATTTTCTTTTTTAAAGACGAAAAATAGATAACAAATAGATAGAGGGTGAAACAATATCAAATTTTTAAAAAATTTTTAATAGTCTTCATCATGTGATCTATCTTTATCAATAATAATTTGTAATAATTATTCCAATCGTAAAAAAGAAGCTTATTAACAATAAAACGCACAACAAGTAACAGTTTTAAAATGTAAAAGCCTCAGATAATCGCAAACATTAAATATTTATTCGTATAATAAAAAAATTATTTGAAAAAATTAAAGCGGAGAGACAAGTACTTTGTCAATAAAGAGCGGTTCGCGGAACGAGCTTCGATCATCCTCGTCACAACCTCTATATAATCGACTATCTAACTTAAAGCCTTACTTCCTAGATTTCTCTGACGCCTTAATTAATGATATGATATTTCCGTTCAGCAATGTAGAACAATTTTCAACGAAAGCGATAAAAATTTAAAACTTGCCCGGCGGCAATCCGCGAGCGAAGGTCCTTGCTGACGGGAAGCCTTCGTCGCGGCCGTGAATCCTCTCTTTCTCTCTCTTTTTCTCTTACACTTTATACAATGACTCGCATCCTAGATGTAGAATGTTATTTTTCCTTATCTTCTCTCCATAGCATCGATACATTTCTCTTTCTTCTCACTCTAATTTTATTTCGATGTTGCGATTACTCGTCTTCCTCAAGGTCCTTATTCTCGCTTCCGGCAAGCATTTTCCATATCAATCGTCGTTTTTCAGTCTTTCAACGATATATCTTGCGTCTTCAGCAACGTTTCTCGTCTTCTCTCTTTTTCTCCTTCGTACTGTCGATACCACACCCAACGGATCCTAGGATTCATCATTCGCAAGGATGACTTTCCGTGACCGTTTGAGGAAATCACTCTGGAAGTCGTTGCCCCTGTATCATCCCCGATAAAGCGATCGGAGCGGCGATCCCCCGCAGACTGATCGAGAGTTTCGATCGCCGTCGCACCTGAGGAGGATCTCGCCGAGCTACCTTACATCAATTCTCTGCCGTTAAGTTGTGGAAGCCTGTCTCGAAGACTCTCGAATGCACACTTTCGATCGTTGGACACGTGGACGACACTAGCGGCGACGGCCATCCCTCTTAATACATTCCTTGCCTAAAGGGATTGCTGTCTCCGGCCGGTCGTTGATCTACATCCGGTTGTCTCCTGAAGGGATTCACGTCGACCTGGCCTCCCGCCCGCTCCTGGTCGACCGCGTAATTTCTCTGCTGGCCGTAATCGGCAGGTTGACCGTAGCTTGTCGGTTGTTGATTGTAAACTGGCGGTTGATTGTAGACCGGTGGTTGTTCATGCACGGATTGAGCGTAGCCAATGTTCGCATTCTGTGCACCGTAGCCGCCGTAGCCGGTCTGCGTGGGCGTTTGGTAGTTTTGATCGTAGCCCTGGTCGACGTTTGTCTCCATGCGTGTCTGATTTAAGTGATTACCGATCTCGCCGCTAATCGGCCGCTGCTCCTGCAGAACGTACGTCTGATATTCCTTATCGGGCGGATCCTGCATCAACACGTTCGCTTCGTCTTGGAACGGCTTGAAATCGTAGATGTGTCGTAGATAATAAAGCACTGGCGCGTAGAGAAGATTCGAGAAGGCAATGCCGATGTTGAGCGCGGTGAAACCAATTGCCTCAACTACTCCGCCAGCTATAATTGGACCAACCGCGTACGCTACGCTGTACGAGATGTCAGCAATCGCGTAGATGCTACCGTAGACCGATACATATCTGACGTCCACCAGGTAACCCAGAGTGGGTAGCAATGCGGTGTCAATAAGAGCGATGCCGAAGCAGATGCCGCACAACGGTATCATCAGCACCTTGTACGAATTGGAGAATGGTATGATGAAACAACAGAGACCTTCGAGTGCGAGCCCGCCGGCTGCCATCAGCCATTGATACTGCGGATATCGCTTTGCCATCCTCACAGTGATAACCACACCGAGCACGTGCGGAAAGAAGGCCGGTAGCCATATCATACCAATCTTCCAATTATCGTGAGTCATTGTATCTTCCATCCATAACGAGATGGTCGGCTCGAGGAAGGCCAGCGCGACATTGGACATCATCAGAGCACCCGCGCACACTGCAATGTATGGATCCATTAACAACCGCCAGATCGGTATCGTCGACTTGGGTATTTCTTCGCGGCGTTCGCGTAATTGTTGTTTGATAGGCTTCATCACCAGTAATAGCATGAAGCCATCCGCTAGGCTGACAAACGCCAATATCAGGAACGGCACTTCCTTGCCGGCGAATTGATATAAGGCGCCGCCGAATGGCGGTGCGACCAAACAGCCGAAACTGATAAATGCTAGGGCGATACCGAGTGCTTTCGAACGTTCTGATTCCTCCGTGAAACGATCAGCGATCATGGCGAGACCAGCGGTATCGGCGAATGCGGAACCAACACCTTGCAGACTTCTCGCGAAGAACAGCACGCTGTAGCTTTTGCCGCATGCAAACACGCTGGTTGACAGGAACATGATGCAGAGACCAATCATCATAGGTATATCGTAGCCGATTCGGTCGATCAACGCGCCGGAAAATGGATTAACCATCAACTGCACGATTGCCTTTGAGGCGAACAATACTCCGGTGGCGGAGTCTTGGCCGTGATGGCCCGAAGGAGCGTCGGTGCTGTTGGTCTCTTCCTCCGATCCAAACGCACCCACGTACTTGAGATAATCCGGTATGATAGGCACTATCACCATGTACAACATGTTGTCCAGCAGTAGCGCTATGGAGACGATGACGAGAACCAGCTTGCGCTGAGCCTTGGGCTCCTGCAGCTTCGTCCAGACGATCTCCTTGAGCTCGCCGAACTTCATGTTGAGTATTGGTATCGTCGTCATGACGTTCTCTAAGTGGCCGCTCACGGAGCGACCAGAGTTCTCTTCCGATCTTTTTTCTGTGTCTGTGTCTTAACGGGTGAGACTAACCGCGGTCACCAGTCGTGCGACCTCGGGAAGCGAGCGTGACGAGGAGATCGTCGCGATAGGGGCGGCGCGCATCAGGCCGGGCCGGGGGTAACCTACAACAGATCACCGAGTTGGCGACGATTAGCTTTCGCGTTCGATTAACCGATTCACGCGGATTTTTTCTTTTATGCGCCTTTTATACGCTATTTATGCAATATCGTTTCTCCGCAACAGCAACCGACAGGCTTCGCGACAACAGGAGATTGCCGTCAGATCGCGAAAACGCGTCGGAGAAGCGACTCGGGATTGGGAAGAGTTACCAAAGATAAAGAAGAAAAAAAAAGAAAATGGGGGAGCCCTGACCCGGCCTGGTTAGCGCGGAACGATGATGCCCATCCAAATCATCCCAGAATCCATCGTCCGACCCAACCACGCGATCACGAATACGCAGCACTTGTGTGAGAAAAAAAAAAAAAAAACGTACACCCGCTCTCTCGACTATTTTTCTCTGTGCGGGTTGCTTCCCCGCGCGTGCTTGAAAGAGAACACGACACCGGATGGAGGCTCCCCCACGATAAGGCGAGATCGACTCTATATACCTGAGCCTAGTATATCGTGTATCGTGTTACACGGTGGAGATAAAAACAGCGCGGGAAAGCGCTGAGAAAACAAGGGGCGAGGGTCGACGCGTGTTAGACATTGTCGGCAGGGTCGCCCGCTAATCACTTCACGAATGTTAACGTTACCGGGAGTATTAATGGCAATATTGCTATTCGATATTATTACGGCTTTATCGAGTCGTCGATCATTGAAATCAATAACCAATTACATAAAACCGATGAATAGTGTTAAGGAGCCTCCTTTAACCTAAGAAATAAAAAGAGAGTAGAAGATAAAGAAAATTTAAGTAATAATTTAAGAATTTAAGTATAATTATATTTTCATGATTACAATAGCTTTTAATCAAATTAATAAATGTATTATTTATATTTTCATCTTCTTATTTCTAAAAGAAGACCTTGTTGTGCAATTGCCACTATTGTGTAATTATAAAACTTTAATTACCTAAATTTCCTCAATCTAAAATTTAATTATTCCAATTTTCATAATCTACTGTCATTTATATCAAAAAAATATTTATATTTATATTAAAAAATTTGCATTAAATTATTAAAATACTTTATGTATGAGAAAAAATAGATATTTTTCTCTTTTAGATACTGTTCATGAATATTTTTAAATGAAAGCAACCTTTTGATCGCTTTCTCCATTTTTTTCCTTTGATTCATTAAGAGAACAACAAGAGCAAGATGGAAAATGATAATGAATTCTATGAAATTATATTTTAAGAATGTAGTAAAATAATGGATGTTTCTCGAAAAGGTTGGGAGCAGTAGAAAGAAATTAGAGCCACTCTCTCGCGAGTCGAAGGGAAAAGTTGATAAATGCAATTAATATAAAGCGCACTTAACAACTTTTCTAGGAACGCGAAAATTTGCTGCAAAAATCTGGATTAAATATCTACCTAATCTGATTTGCCGTGTGCTTGATTTCATTATTCATATACTCTGTTATCATCTCGATTCGTTGAAATCTTTCGTGAATGTAAGATAAAAAGAAATGTCGATCTCGTGAACCCGTGCAATAACATTTAATCCGAAGCAGGATTATAGGGGGCGATCGATTTGGAGACGATGGTTCTCGCGTTCGCGAAACGACGCCTGTCCATCGTTGTCGCGGATGTGATCGATAGGCGAACTTGGAACGCGAGCCTCCCCGACGACATACGCCGCACGTAAAAACCATTCATCGACTCACCAGAGTTACTGGCGAACTTCTGCCTGAGGGAATTGGCGAGGCGTTGGGGGCCCGCCAAGGTCGGAAGACCGGCGAGCAGGCCGCTCAGAGTCGAGGCGACGTCCGATCCGTCTTCGTCCTTCGAGTCGTTCACCGACTCCTTGGCTCCCCGCGTCCCCGGGCCCTCCACCTTTTCAGCCGAGTTCACAATTGAGCCTGCAACAACGATATCATCTACGTGGTTAATATGTGAATAATTAATAGTAAATAATAATTATTTATTATTATTTTGAGAAATAAATATATACATATACGAGTACATATTCCTAAAAGAGAAAATGTATACAGGAATATCATAAATTTGGCCCAAGAATAGCATTGTCTCCGATGAGTCTTCAACGTCTTGCAATATTTCAACGTTAAAGCGTTCGATCCTCAGGCGTTGTCTATCAAATGAAGAAGAGGCACATTTAAATAATTCCTTTCCATCGAAACAAAATCTGATCAAAACGGATTTTATACGAATTATACGATAGGCTTATACCTGTACATATGTATAATTTATTCCTCTTTTCCTTTTGTAAAGAAATATTGATTTAAGGAGAAAACAAAGGAAGAATCCGTCAATGTTCGAAATTCATCATCATCATCATATTTTTAACCCGCGCAATCGCGTGTGAGGCATGGCTTTTACTCTATATATTCATATCTTCTCGTATGTATATATATATATATATATACACGTTCGACACAATTTTTACTAACCTTTCTATTATCTTATGTACACGTTATACCAATGGATAAGATAAATTTAGCAATTCTGCGTCTATCTATAACATCCGAGTCTCTTATACTGTGCACATTTGAGGAAGACCGGGCATTACACACGTGCGTAACTTCCCAAGGTAATTTTTACTCCCTCATATCGTCGCATCGCAATATAGTTATTTGACAGCCACGTGTTATTTTGTACGCCATTGTTTGCAAGAGGGGTTCAGCAATATCCCTTATTATTCGCATCGCTCTTGTAATCGCAAATTTCAACCGTAAATCTAGGATTTTCTTAGCGTCAATTTGATCACGCGTTATACAACAAACAACATTTTTCGTTGAAGAATTTGAATTAACGCGAAAAAAATGTACCATTTTTATTTAATTCTAATTTTCAATCTCGTCATTTTTATTATGTTTTATGCAAGAATACAATTATATCTTATAATAAATAGCAAAATAAAAATCTTTGTTTTGTAATTTAAAATGTATTGCAAATCAACTTTAATATTGTTAACATTACACTCTCTAATAATAGATACAAATTTAAAATGAGAGATATTAAATGCACGGTGTTATTCGTGTTAATTTTTCTCAATTTTCAAAAAACATTTTAAATTGCGTTAAAATCTAAGATTAAGCTTGAAAAATCAAGATAGATTCAAAAGAAAAATATTAATGCAAAATTACAGAACAACCAATTGAAAAAATCAATATCGTAAAGTGATATCATTTGTGTACATATATTGTGTATATATATATATATATATATATATTGTATATATGTTTAAATATATATATTTTTTAAGCTCTCTTTAGTCAGTCTATATATTATTCAAGCAAAGCTGGAAAAAAACGTAAAGGAAAATTGTGCACGAGCAAAAGTTCTATTAATCCTCAATAATTTGATTGAATCTTACAAAGTCAGATGAAGACGAAATTATCAAGAGGGCATTTATACCATAAACATGGCATGCCTCGATGGTTATCGTCGCTTCAACATAAATTTCTTTTCAAATTCAGATTTTTATAGAAATAACTTTTCATTCAACAAACATCGAGTCAAAAGAGAGAAGAAAAAAACATTTATAAATTATACAAGGTTCTAGTTTGAATCGTCGTATCGGAGACTACCGATTTCTGGCAAACGAGCTCGGATGCCGCGCACAAGAACCCTCGTAGGAAATTCCACGAGCGCGTATTCTTCCAGAAATATTAAAGAACAAGACAAAAGCGAGAAGAGCAAGCGAGAGAAAGGAATGATGCGAGAATGCAGAGTAAGGAAAGAGAGATGGACCGGAATACTTACTAAGACCGAAGGACTCCCAATGGCAGGGGCGTCTCGGCGTGTCTCTCCGTCGGGGTGGCTTTGGAACGTCTGCCCTCGTAGTCCTCCCCGCCACCGGGTCGCCGCGGCGCCCTCTCTCGCTGTCGCGGTAGCGGCAGCAACGTCGGCGTCGGCGGCGGCATTTCCGCTGCGGAAAACACGGCAGGGCGCAGCCGCGACCACCAGGATCCAGGGATTGGCGGCAGCAAGGCCGTGCGTCAGCCCCCAAACCCTCCACCATCGACTGTACGCGGACGCCGGCATCCTCCGGGGGTGGACGACGACGGCGGGTAAGGGTGGCAGGCGGGGGAGAGCGAGACCAGGTATAACGACGACGGTCGATGCTGCGCGGTATTTCTGGCGTCAGGTCGATATCAGCCTCACCTGTGTGAGGCGACTATGTGGGCTGCCACCCCGTTCCGAAGGGGTTCTCGAACGTGTGGCCCCGCTCGTTTCTTCTCCTCCCTTCTGGCACCAGTGCTCTTCAACCGACGGATCGCGTGCTTATCCGTTACCTGGTCGCGCGAGGGTAAAGTGAGGTGAAAGGTTGCGAGACCCTGTCCCGAGTGGCGGCTCAGCCGTGAGTATAGCGCGCTTCAGTTTTCCAAGAGACATCGTCACCGTGCTCTCCTCCGTCTTCGTTTGCTGGCAGACTCTGGAGGATTACGATCGCTTATCGGTACTTGCAGCGAGGATTCGCCGCGCTCTGACGCGTTCGCTACCATCGCGCTCAGATAGGATAATAATTGCAGACGTAATTTCGATGCAGCTCTACACGTTAATCAAGATTCGCGTTTCGATATCGGGGCTGCTATTCCATTGATTTTGGGCTTTGCTCACGATCGCTTTGCGTTCAGTGACGTTACAATTTATGAAATATACCTAAAATAATCATACATAATTTACGAAATATACTTTAGATTTGTGACTGCACCATAAGTAGAAATTAATTAATAATATGCGATAACGTTGATTATTTGATATTATATACGGCATTAAAATTTCTTATGATATCGACTCTTTTTTTTCCTTTTCATTCAATATCTATACAAAACGGAAGGCAAAATTACGGAAAATAGATTAAAATTTTTCCATTATTTTATAATAGCCGATATTGAAAATATTGAAAGCATATTAAAGTTAATGTGAATTTAAAAAGATCCTTTCTTTTCCATATTGTTCCAGAACATAGAAAGAACCTGACAAAGCCAATGATAATTAAATTGAAAATTATTTAACTCTCTCTTTTTCGTGTCGCTATAAAAACACGGCGAATTCAAGACAGATAGCCAGGTTGTTGCGCACAAGGGGATTGAGAATCAGCTATTCGAAGGGGAATGCGAGAGGTCAAAAGTCGAGTGACCGAGGCTACGTAACGAGTTCGTGCTACTAGACTTTTTCGAGTCCTGCGTAAACTGATCAATGTTTCATAATCATCGTATAGATAAGGTGAAAAGTATTTTTGATCGATAGCGAGCAAAAGAGAGCACGCGTTACTTGACACGCACGAGTTCCAGAGATCAAAACCTTCACGTTCTGCACAATCGTTTATTTTTAACACGAAAAAAGACATGCTAATTATTCTTACGCGTTCAACGCCTTCTCTCGTCTCCCTCACATTTTCTTTTTATATTTAGTTTTATCGCCTTCTGGGATTGTATTATGTAACAACATGACGCTAAAGAACTTAGCTCTCTAATCCTTAATGGAATATTAAATTACTTTAAAACTTACTTTAAAAAGAGCTAGCTGAAAACTGAATAAAATTTATAAAAAATTTCCAGCTGATCTTCCAACTTAAACTTGTTGTAATAAATATAATTGTTGATATGTGTTTAATTTGATAAGTAATAAATTGCAATTATGGAGACAAATAATGCGATTATAATTAAAGATTACAAAAAAAAAAAAGAAAGAATCTTTTAAACTTTGATTCACAAAGTATGGACTAGCGAGTTTTTCATTTCAGCTTATTGCCCTATGCTTCTTCTGTTGAAATTTCCAACATCGGGCAAGAGCTCTAAAGCCGTAGATATCCCCCTAAAAGTTTTACTACGTAGTAACTAATATATATCATGTGTTAATATTATCAAAGAATTATTAAAATCATCTTTCATTCCTTTTATCGACAAAATCTTGAAATTCAAGTTTAAATAAATAATCAAAATAGAAGTAATAAGTATAGAATTTTTATATGGTTTTATAAATCTTTTGAAACACGCGTAATAACAGTTGTGGATGTAGAAACTTTTGACGCAAACGTTCCGCGCCGCGCAAAATCTCGTAACATAAACATAAATAATTTTAGTGTGCTATATTTGTTTTGTTTATAGATAAATAACATGTCGATGTTCAATATATCGGTGAAAATTGCAGGCAGTTGCAAATAGTTATATAAATTTATTGAAAGTTATCGTCACGTGATGTTGAATGTCTGTTCCATGACGCCGCTTCCCTTCGCAGGCGTCATTGCCGGAACGATCAAATGTTAAATTAAAGGCTGCTTTTGACGTGGAGTCGGTTACGTCACTTCGTGCAATGTCATTTGATGACATTATCAGACACGCCGCTCAGCTATCCTATTCTAATAGTCGGCGAATGAATTAATAAATAATAAAGCGAGCTTTTTCTTTTCTATGTCTCTTCCTTCGGAGTGTCAAAGTAATAGATTATTATATTTTACATTAAAAAAATTAATGAGCATATCAAATTCCATTATGTATTTCAAAGAATTAATCGATACGTATGTTGTTTCTCGAACGTTATCCTGATTGGATAGCGCTTTTAAAGTACTCGACTTGAAATTAAAAAAAAAATTAAATTTTTATTATAAGAAATCATGAAAGCGATAATGTAAAAATATCCATCATAAAGTATTATTTAAAAAATCTTACATATACAAAATTGTATCCTTCCTTTGATTTAATGTAATGTGACCTGTTAAAAGATGAATGATTTCTCTATATTTTATGTTTTATTGCAATTTTCTCTTTTTTGTTCAAAGTTTTATATTTATTTCAATTTTACAGCGTTTACTTCATAGCCGCGTAACGTTAAATACCTGGCTCGCGTTCGTGTCTTTTCGTTCAGGACCGAAAATAGATATCGATCAGGCGGCCCAACTGTTGACCCAACATTGACGCGAGCGCATATTCGTAGCGTGCCAACAACCGTAGTGTCCGCAGAGAGAATCATTCGTAGCGTTGTACCTGTGACCGCGGGAGGATGGGACGCAACTCCTGTCACGTTTTTCCATCACCGTCGACTTTCGCGCGACTTCTATTCTGCGGCTAAACCCGTTCACGGACAGACAGATGCGAATAGAAATAATGATTACCTGCTGATTGTCCCGTTAATGCCCTTTGAGAGCGCGACGCGTCGCATTCATCTGACAGCTCCACTTTTCCACATTGGAAAGACTTGGGATCGGCGATCACGATTCGCTTCTTTGCGACATGAGAACGGACGTACGCGTGTTGGAGGACATTATAAAATGAATAATTCGTGACATCTCAAATGGCTTAACCGATATTCAACACTCTGCAGCTATTACGTAATGTTTTGCGTAATGTAATAAAGTAATGCAAATAGAATTCTATTGTACAACTAGCCAATTATCTTTTTTTTTTGTTCTTTTATTACATTAAATTGAAATAATATATTAAAATATGTGATTTAATATTTAGGAATCTACGATATATGTCGTCTGTATATTGCACGTACGAGCAAATATAAAGATATATTAATTTATGACATAGAGGAAATTAAACAAGAAATGTAGTTTTGTTTGTGTGTGTCAAATGTAATTTGAGAAAAAAATTTAAATTACATGCATTTAAGTATTTTTTAAAATATTTATTATATAAATTAAAAAAAAATATATCTAAAATTTATATTATTTACAGTGCCAAATTTTATTATCTGTTATTTTTAAAAAAATGAAAAAAGCGGTGCGACTTATTTAATATCAAGATGTTCTCGATGAAGCATTGAGGTCATGTATTGCGCGCACTACTGTTCAAAAGAGATGTCCAAGATAAAGTACAGTAAGTAGAAGATCAATTAAACGTAAAATGTTATTTCTACTCTGGACACAAAGATAATGAACGACAGATAACGTTGATGACGAAAGCATTACGCTCTCTTCGCCATTCTTTGATTACACGTGGACATACATTGCGTTGCCCTAATAGACTTGTCTTTATTGTTTCGGACTTAATTACTTACGTCACAAATAAGTGTCTTCTCTCTCTTATGAGATAAAACAAGTTATTAGTTTTACTGAACTAAATTTTCTATCAATAATAACTGTAAAATCTCGATATTGTTTTTCGTCAATTATTATAATTTTTTGAACTTCTCTTCTTGTGTGCGAGTATTACTTAAGTCTTCATTATTTTCTCTGTTTTTCGAGCAAATTCGAAGCTAGCCGTAAATTAGCGAATCTCCTCGCAACGTCTTAATATGGCGATGCGTAATTACGCAGCTTGTATCTGAACGCGTGACGAGTTACGTCTAAAGTTGCGTGAATATTTCGCCGGAGGAAGAATGGAAGATAAAACGAGGAGAGTACAAATGACCGAGTCGAATGATATACGGGTCGCTATTATTATACAATGCCTTCGAGGGATTATTATCTAACGACATTGCGTATCATCATCAGAGATTCATGCGCATACACCTTTTTTTTTCGCGTCATATTAAAGAAATGTCGTAATGTCGAAGCATTGACGTATTGAAATGAAGAAATATGAAAATATGCAAAAAAAGAAAAAAAAAGCGTGAAGAAGGCGTAAAGGATCATAAAAATACGGGAATGTAAAATTATGTTCCACGGAGAACTATAGATGTACACTCTCTTTTACATGCAAAGAGGGACGAAAAATTGCGCGGCAAAGAAATCCGTAAAAGCAAAAGATCCACGCTAGCTAGACGCATTCATTCGTAATTACGAAAATGCGTGTACGTGCGCTCGGACCGCGGCACGTTCCAGGTCGCGGAACTCTGGAGCGGCGGGTGAAGAGAAAAAAGAAGAATAAAAAGAGGGAGTGTCATACGCGAGGGAAAAGAGAGTATCCGATGAGGAAGAGAGTCGACGACTGGAATATCAAACGAACGGCCCGTGTAATTCGGTTCTGAACGATCGACTTCGCAGACTCTCCCGGTCGCGCGTCAAATCTCTCGCAAAATCTCGTTAGAGAGACAAAAGAGAGTCGCCGGAAATAAAATCCTACCGGATTTCAGCAATCTCGTGCGCGGCATAACGGCCGTACGTTGCGTAAACGAGCGTTCCTCTAACTGTATTCCCGGTTTATTAAGTTTCTTGTTCTATTGTATGCGAGAGCGATACGTGTTTAGAGGCGAAATGCGTCATGCATTAGCACATCGACGCAATCGTGAATAACTTTTAAGGGTTTAAAAATGTAGAAAGCTTAAAAAAAAAAAAAAAAAAAAAATTAATCCAAAAGTATCTGATGTACAAAAGAATGCTAAGTTTCGCTCATGGAAATACTCTGTAAATGCAAAAATTAATGCAAGTAATATTTCTTAACGTTAAGTTATGCACACAGCTTACTGCATAGAAACTCGACTCTGTAAGCGAGTTAAGCAAAATTTAGACTGACCTTTTGTATACAAACATGCGACGAACGTTATATCATCATCAACTTACAAGGGATGTTTAAACTTGGCGGATTAGCACATATTAGAAGCTGATTCTCGGCGAGACGCTCTCACGCCTCCGCAGATTGTTTAATAGACTATTAAAAATGCTGTGCACAGAGAACTTTGACGGAATACCGACGTTGAGAAAGAACCTCGTTGCAACTTGTGCGAGCGCCAAGTATCATTAGCATAGGGGATATCGCAAGGCGGACAGCTTGCAAGCACGCTCGCTCGGGGGATCGACGCACGTGCTCCGTACATTCACCGTGTAATGCTAATGTCGTAAAGTGTTCCGTTTGCGATGTCGTGTTTGCGACACGCCAATATCTGTGCCGCGAAAGGAAATAACGCTAGACTGAAAATCAGAGGATTCCGAAAAAACGCTGAATTCATTAAATGTGACATTCTCTCAGAGAAATTGCGTCACCTCAATCTAATAAATATTAGATCGATTTAATATTTTTATATTTTAACGCAAAGTATATCTCTTAAATTAATTAATTAATTTAAATGACCTCTAAGTCAGAACGAAATCAGAATTACACAGAAACTTTATAACATTATTTTCGTATTAAACAATATCTTTTTATCGATTAATTTATTAAAAACATTAAAACTTTAATTTATTTTAATAATTAATTTTGCGAGACAAAAGTTAAAACTCTTTCCTGACGGATAATCGGCAAGCATTGAGAACATCACCTCCTGCGCTCTATGAGGATCCAACAGATCTGACATGTAGGCTAATACTTATGGGAACCTGAGATGAGGTAAGACTAACTCGTGCAATAGACGGACGATGCCAGGTGGGCGCAACAGAAGAATACAAAGGTCGCGCAATAGGTTTGTCCGTGTGCGCCCACGTTGCGTTTTTTTTTTTTTTTTTTTTTGCCCCGAGGCGGAATTAAAACTGGAACGCAAACCCGCTCCGCGTATCAAGGCCAAAGGAAATAAAAAAAAATAGAAAAATGAGAGTGAGTATACCCAAAGCGGAAAAGAAAAACAGCGCGCGATGGTTATGCGTGAGAAAACGTTCTAATTTTCGTGTTTCGTCGACGGAAACATGTGTCTCCGTCTCTACACCCGTTCATCACTTTTCCTTTCTTCGTCCTTGAAATGCCGTTATATAACCCGCCTTCTCTCTTGAAATCATGGTTTTGCTCGCTTCTTTATACTTTTTACCATTTTTTTTTTTTCATCAATCAAGTAAAACTTTATGATTCAGTTTTTCAAAGATTGTATTCATTTTTCCAAAATAGTTTTACAGCGAAGAATAATTACTAATCTTCTCTTCTCTTTTTCCAAATTAATTTCCAGTGTATCCATCTTCTTTTACGCTATTTTACATAAAGTTAGATACGTTTAATTAAAAATATTTGAAAAAAAATTATCATTTCTTATGAGATTTTTCTATCAATCTACATCAAAGCGTTATTAAACATTTATAAACTTATTAATCTAACCAATGTAAAATAAAAATATTTAAGGCTGTGCAAGTCGGAGAAGAATGACAATCTCTCCAAAGCTAAAGATGCAGAAAGATCCGACGATTGTATAATGAAAAGCATCATTTCTAGCCACAGAATAATCACGCGGAACATGTCAGTCAATGTTCTCGAGTCCATTAAAAAAGCATACCAGACAGAAAATTGTTCTCGTATATCCGACAGCAGCCACCCGCGCGATTCTCACCATCGTAGCGGCTTGCGACGACGGGGAGATTGCCAGCTCCCCGAAGAAAGGAAGGGCATCGCGTCACGAACGGGGGTGAAACGAGTCCCTCTGTTTGATCCGCAAACACTGTAATTGCCTGGAATATTATATTAGGTACGCCGTTGCGGATGACGACGGAGAGGAGTGGATGCGCCGCCGCGGAGGGATGGTTTAGGCCCGAGGGGGGCTGGCTGGAACAAAGGGGAACGACGGCACCCCCGAGCGGAACGCGAGCCGGAACAATAATTTATTTTTGGCCTCGTCTCGTGCAAGGGAACACTCTGGCTGTGGCAGGTACGCATTAACCTTCGTCCTCGATCGGGGTCACTCCCGTCTAAATGAGAGTAGAATTACGTCGAGGAAATGAAGAGAGTCTGGAGCGACTGTAATTTTCATTCTAAATAATATTATCGATTTGTTTAAATTTTTAAAACATTTGGCCATTATATCCTCAAATATTTGTACGTTTCTCTACGTTTTCTCACTCCTCAAATATGATACGTGTATACGATAGTATCATTGATTGTGATTAGGAATTAGTATTTTTAGTATTTTTATAATTTATTCTTAACTTTTCCAACTTTAGAATTTTTCCAGTTCTCGATTTGAAACGAATTTTCTCTTTCTACATTTTCTTTAAAAATTCTCTCACGTTTGAATCGATTTTATATCGGTTATTTAAACATTCGCATGCGCTAACGTCCAACTACTTTGTTCGAGAGTCCTCCCCACGTAATTTCGTCACCGTCGCTGTTACGAGCGAACGTGATTTGCATAAATTGAAAGGCAAGTTTGAAATAATGAGCGTTGAAAGCGAGAGAGGGAGATGGTAAAAAGGATAATCGGGGAGAAGAACGACGTTTGCTCGCGACGAATTGAAATCTCCGGAAATCGGTCTCGCTTTTCTCTCCGTTGCGTTTCCGCGTTCGTTTCATTCGTTGTGCTTCCGCGTAACCATTAAAATTAGCGAGATTATCATTGTCCTTGCTGTTTCGAGCGTTCTCGCCCTCAAGGATTAAAATGACGTAATTATGTAATGCGCGGATCGCGCTCGCAGGTTCTCTCGATGGCAAAATTTCGTTTTAAGAGACCTATCGAAAGGTTTGTAAAATAAATTCTTACGCAAAGCTAAATATTATGACTGCGATGAAGAATCGAAATCCTTAAAGAATTCTTAATGATTCATCTTACATAATGCAAAGGCATAGAATGGGTATGAAGATTTTCAAAAGATTTTGTAAAGGATTTAAAACAATACGAATATGTCGAAACCAGTAGTTTTTCTACATTTACTATCTTTTGTTTCTCTCTCGAGTAGCGATATCGAAATATTCGCACGAGAAAACGCAAGAAAGTTTTTAATACCATACGTCTAATGTTTTACGAAAGTTTTTTCGTGAATCATTGTTCAGGACAATTATTTTGCAGCTTAAATTTGCACAATATCCGAGGCGAGGAGCCGTTAAACAGGGGACTACAAATAGGCAATCTGCCAATGATGCCTTACGAAATTCTGGAATCCTACTGTGTGTTACGCGCACGAAAAATTGATTGTTATTGCAATTGTGCATTTATTTCTCGTTCCGCTGGCGCCAATAAAGAAGAAAACGCACGTCGCGGAATCGTCATCGCTGCCTAACCGGTTAATAACGTTTACGTAACTGCGTTTGTCGACGATGTAAACAAGACTTCTCGCGCAAATAATTAAACTCGCTTAACGAAGTACGAACGAGGCGTCGATAATCGGGGAAAGCGATAGAAATATGGCTTTTGATCACTTCTCACCGATAAAAGCCAAAAGTTCAGAAAATTCTAGTCGGTCGATGATTATTTCTATCGATATCTGATTTTAAATTCTAAAACATTCAGAAAGATATAGATATTTAAAAATATTTTATCACGTCTTTAAAAGTATCAACTGCTAATTAAAAAAATGATAGGTTTTTTTATTCGATAAAATTCACAAAAGTTATCAAGTTCTGGCAAATATATTTAAAAATCCAGATTGCGTGTTATAATTATATATATACATTTAAATATATAGTAATATATCAATTGCTGTTTATATAAAGACATTATGAAAGCTAGCCGAGTGTAATCTCATGTTTATCGAGGAGTTTTACAGCACTCTATATTTCACAGCCGCTTAAGACACAAGAGCGACATAGTCG
>JBCAUJ010000024.1:5799790-5827858 GCA_038406275.1 Cataglyphis albicans
AATATATACATTTAAATATATAGTAATATATCAGTTGCTGTTTATGTAAAGACATCGTCAAAGCTAGCCAAGTGTAATCTCATGTTTACCAAAGTGTTTTACAGCATTCTATATTTCACAGCCGTTTAAGGCACAAGAGCGACATAGTCGCCGAAGACAGTCGGTGCATAGGTGATCGCCGAGATTATAGCGTAAAGTATGCGCGATGTAAATCGCGATGACCATGGCCTGCGCACGGGATCGATTAGCTTGGTGGCCTTAAAGCAACATTTCGCTTAAGAATATAACGCGATCCCGTTTCGCGTCAATCGATTTCTTCCACCGTGAATGGAAAGTACGCTGTGAAGAGACATAAGAAACGCCGAGCGGAGGAAGACGAGAGAATTACAAAATTCGCTATGATTATCTTGAATTTCTAAGAAAATGTCTGGAAATTTTAAAAAGTACAATCGGAGAAGAAAACCACGCGATTTTGTTGGAAAAATCATGTTCGATATGTACAGCGAAACCGAGATTTATGAATGTGCATCGTGAATAAAAAATGTGGCTCATCAATCATTATCACAGAACGGTCCAGTAACGGAGCGTTATAAATTGATAAGATTCGGAAGCTTCTTTCATTTATTTACGATTCCAATTAATTGGTATATAATACTTGAGATTATGTCTTTTAAATTTCTTATCTTTTTCTTTCTTTTCTCTGCGTTATTGTCACATCTCGTTAAATTATAAAGAACAATTAGTTTGAAAATTACCTGGCGTAGTTAGATCGTGTTCCATCAGCTGGGTCAACGTCAAATCCGACATTACTGTCACGTAATTTACAAAAACGACACAATTCCCTTCAATATCTTCTTCTAGCTTTCGGAATCGCGAATCTAAGAACATTTCCAACAACTCTTTCTTCTTCAAAAGAGATCCGCTGACGCAGAAGCATTACTTAAGTAAAGCAAAAATCTCTGAAAGGAAGAAATTCAAATAAATGATTGTAGTTTTGATAAATTAACTTTTAACATACTTTTATCAAACAAAAAAATTTCTGTCTTACTACAAACAACATTAATTAATAAAAAAAGTTGAATAAATGCTGAAATTCTTTTCTTTAATTCTATGTAAACTTTGTATTAGTAGAAATCTAATTTGCAATAGAGAAAAGGCAGAAGTATTGATGAGTGCAATCTGCAATATTTGTATTATTGATGAAAAAAATTATCAAGAAAGAAATTATTTTAAATTTCTCCAATAATAACAATCAACAGAAAATATGAATGAATCTGATACATTTATTACGATGAGAAGTCTAAAAGTTTTTTCTTCTTTGAGAACTTGCAGTTGCAGCATTATCTTGAAAATGCATATCTTTCTAGAGAAAGATAGATGCCTCTACAATTTTAATCGAATATATCATCGAATTACCAAGCATCATTTAGAGTTCGGTGTTGATTTGCCATTATTCACACAAGCAATACGAGTCAACTCGTCGTTTGTCAAGATTTATTAATTCCCATAATTTTCGCAATTTATCTCACTCGCGTTAGAACGCTCCCTTGTTCTTTCTCCTCTCTAACTTTAATGCATGCGCGGCCAATTAATCGCAGTATATTCTGTTTGATAGCACATAGAAAAAAGGGGTCATCCCGTGCAAAATGAATCATTAACTTCCAATAGAAGTGCAATGAATCTTTCCTTTCTTATTGGTATCTATCATTCTATCATTCACCTCTCTTATCTTTTTTAATTTTATCGTTAACTTCATTCTTATATAAGCTCGATTTCTAAGTATACGTTGCACAAGTATCGTAAATGGAAGGTGATAATTGAGATCTCACGTAAGAAAAGAATGTCGAATTATTCTATCCGCAAAATGTTTATCTGAAAACTATAAAAAAATTATTATTAAAAAAACTATTTAAATTCATAAAATTCATTTTTTTGTTTAAATATTATTCATATTTTTATCATATTTTTTAAAATATTGCATAAAATATAGAAAAATTCTGTAAAAGACACTCGGGATTATAGAGTATAAATATTTAAAATGTTTAATAATGAGATAACATCTCAAAATATTTTCACAATTTAAATAAAAATATTTATACAGTAAATATTTTTACAAAAAAGTTGTTTATATGTTGGATATATCGCAAAATTACTAAAAGTATTTAGTCGAATACGTATATCCAAGATCATTTTTGAAGACAAATTCCAAAACTTTTATTACACTTTATGCTATCGTCGAGAATCATAAGAATCATATCTGGTAAGAGGCTCCCTATTATACTAAAAAGAGAAACGAATTTTTTGTCTACAAAAGGACAGTGACAATTTTGAAATAAATTCTTGCAAAATCTGTAAAGTCTTACGAAATGATCGAACCTTTGTGTCCTTTCATGCCTGATTCTTTCTTTACTTAAAGCCCGTAATAACCGTGTCGTTTTCTAGTATTATATCATTTATTCTTGCTTTTAATTTTTTTTTTTTTTAGTTGCTCCTTTATATGCATTCGCATACAGGAAACGATCGTTCTTGCGTAATTTTTCTTGAGCATCAGTCATATGCATGAATAGAACTTGCGCGTGGTTGGATCGGGGAACACTCGTTTTGAATTAAATAATAAAAGTAGCGTGCTGTCGGTCGGAAAAAATTTTGAAGAAAAATTTTAAATCAATTTTTTTCTGGAAAAAAATTTGTAAGGAGTGATGAGCTTTAGACAATTTATATTAGATGTATATATATATATATATATATATAGTGGGGATCAAGCTAAATATCTCGTGTTCGCGATGAATTTTCATCCTTATATTTCTTGTAAAAAATAAGATGCACAAATAATCTGCATGTATCATATATCGATATTAGCGGAAAGTCGTGTGTGTAACAAGGCTAAATCGAATTTCGCGTTATTTTGTCCCGAATGAGACCCGTGCATGATACACATAATATCGCGACAATTCCAATCTGAATACGTTGAACTATATAAATTAATAAATAAATCAGGAAAAAAGAGTCGATGTTGTCGACATTGACGGAGTGATGCTTCACATAACTGCGTCATAAACAGGAATTTTGACAAATTTACAATTTGTTTCAACCATAGGAATTCATATATTCAGTTTGATCGGCAAACGGTTACGTAATGTTACGTGCGCGGGCATTCAGGTATTTAGATGAAGTTACACTTGATTTTGTTTTTACCAAAACACAATTGTGAAAAGATATTATTTTTCCATTGATTTAAATCTTTATCTTTGAAATAATAAAGAATTTTAGAGAGTTATATATCTCTCTTGTTAAAAGATATAACAAAAGAAATTTTATAATGCGTGTATATATTTTTCAGAAGCAGCATCCCGATTATTAATGACGAGTCCTTTTATTACCCGGTACCGGGCGTGCGGACGACGATGCGTGATCGTTGCGTGCCGCGAATGAAGTCTCCCGCGTAATTTCAGAGGCCATAGTACTTGCGACGCGAGGTCGAGTCTCTCGACGAGGGTTGCGTGGGCGCCCGAGAAGGATGGGAGGAGGTTCGCAGAGAGGGATCGATGAGGTGCGACGGAATACTCTGTATGCATCCTCGGACGACCCCTCCGGGTCTCCTCCTCTGTCTCTCTTCATCACCATCCTTGTCTTCCCTGCCACCACCGCGCCCGTTTTTCGGTGGCACCCCCTTCTCCGCACCCCTTCTCGCTGCCAGCTCTCGCTCCCCTCGCCGCATCGTCCACGTCGCATGCTCCGTCAAAGGGACGGGGTGAGAGGGTCGGTGGTTTTATTGATCGCGTGTAACCACGCCTCTCACCCTCGCTATGCCACGCCTACGTTCGCTTTTCCACCCGGAAACTCGCGCGGTGCACCCCGGATGCAACCCCCGTCGCGCTCCTTCGCGCAACGCAGTTATGAAATTCACCCCAGGTATAATTCGACCGACGGATCGGGCCCGACGCATTCGTGAATGATACTTAAAGATCAACTCTCTTGACCCGTGATATCGATACTTGACCATCTTGTACGATTTGTCATCTTTGAATTTGTGAAGATTCAAAGGTAATACGCTTAAAGCTTGAGGAAAGAATTCGCAGTGATTAGTAAAGGAAATCACGTATATAATGAAACAATAAAAAATGACGTAACATTCATTAAGTAATAATTCATATGCGTCGATGTACTGTCAAACAAAATGAAATATTGTAATGTGTATCACCAGCCTAGTAAAGAACATTAAACTAAAACCCGTATAAAGCTAAAATATTAGACAAATCTGGATAAACGATAATAACCCGCGCAATGGAAATATTGTAATAATTAATAATTGAAATATTTATCTCTTTTGTATATTATATTTAAAAAAAAAATTATTTATATTTAAACTATAATTTCCATAATTTTATTTGTTCTTTTATCAAAGTAATTGTATTCTTTATCAGTTCTCTTCGTTTATTATTCCTATTACGATCTCTTAAATCTGTCGAGAAGAGTAAAGTTGACTGATAAAATAGCAACTCCTATTTTCTTCCGCTCGGCATTTACGAAAATACACGGTACACTAGTACAAATAAAGCACACGTCCGAGAATCGCGAGATATTCTTGCATGTCATGAAACGGAGAGTTGGCGCGTACCACATACATATTTTCTCTGTCAGATTCCACGTCAGTGAATTACGCGCCGCGCATTGTGGAGCTATAATATGAAAAGTCGTGTGCTATATTTATACGACAAAGTGAAACTTTAAGCGTCGCTAAAGTTACGCCATACCAAAGTCGCTGTCCCATAGGCAGAGGAATCGGTTACACATCGCGTCACTCTTCTATAATTGATGCTCTCCCTCCCCTTTCCCCCTCCTCCCCCCTCCCCTCCGTATCTATTTTTACTGTCGTAGCATTTTTCCATGACAAGTATGATCCGCGTGCTCGAATTGCATTTCTTCGCCGATTTAGACACGCGTTTCATCATAAATTCTTCGCCGTTAATCACAGTTTCTTTCTGCAAAATCTCAAATCTCTTTATTTCAACATTCATTTAAAATTAATTCTTAAGAAAGCACAGAGAAATATTTTATACGCGCGATATGGGACATGTAATCCCATATAAAATGCCGAGAGAATTGTCTATCGTCTGTTTAATCTCGCGCCGCGAAATCTCGTGCGTCAGGAGAAAAGCGTCTATTAATGGCACTTGACGTCCGATGACGATAAGATAATCTCGACGGCATCCATTAGTCACGAGGGCAAATGATTCCTCTCGCACTAGCCTTCGGCAATGCTTTTTGCCTCGTGTCGTATTATAATCTTTGTCAACGTCAAAATTGCAAACAAACGATCTCGTGAATCTATCTACGTACGCTATCATTCGAAGTATCCTGTGGCAAAGTATTCTCCATGTATACATATAAGTACTCCTCGCGAGAAAACGCCGCTTTATGGACGCTCGAATCAATCGACGATAACTTATGTAACATCACTCGTCCGTGATGCTCAATGCATTATTTATTTCAGGAAACGAGGCGTCTCGATATCCAACAAATCATTTCGACAGACATACTTTGCTAATTACTGTTAAAGTACACGGTTCGAAACTGTACATAATTGACGAGCGAACAACCCGATCGATATTTCGACTTGAATAAACAATTACGGTGCTTTGTGAATATATATAACAGTTTTCCTTTCCTATAGTGATTTTACCAATATGTAATTTTGGAATCAATTTTATTTGGAATTTAGATAGCCTCAGTTCAATTTCAATTGATTACTACTAGACATCTTGTATAAATAAAATATTTTAAAGATTTAACTGTTTTGTCTCACTCACTTTTCTCATCAAGGTAAGCAGAGACATTATTATATATCCGGAAATATTGCGAGAGACGCGGATAGATCCTCGTCTCGGTCGCTGCATTGACTTTTCCGACATCTCTCTCACGGGTCTCTTTGTATTTGCGACCAATTATCGTATGCTTTCACTGATCGATCTTCGCGAATCGACGTCTTCTCCGGAGAAAGTTACGCTAAAGTTTTAGAATTGGAAATAGTCGCCTCTTGGCGCAGTGACATCTATTTACGAACGGGATGAATGTAAGAAAAAAAAAAAAAATGCAGACATTCCATCGTATTTTCTTTTACCCGACATTTTCAAGAATACAATATATACATTTTAAAAATT
This sequence comes from Cataglyphis albicans, assembly GCA_038406275.1. Lineage (NCBI taxonomy): Eukaryota > Metazoa > Arthropoda > Insecta > Hymenoptera > Formicidae > Cataglyphis > Cataglyphis albicans. Next base: position 5,805,952 of record JBCAUJ010000024.1, read on the forward strand.
AATGTTGCTTATATATATTATTGCTTTCTATTTTTTTTTTCACAAAGAAAAATTTTGTAAATTACTCAAACGCGAATCGTTGAAATTTTTCGCAATTGCAAATAACGATCGACGACAAAGAGATTTCAAAGATGAGACTTTCTTCTCGCGCGCGCCGACTGGAGTCAGATTTTTCACGTAATACCACCGGTGAATCCGTAAAATCCTTTTAGCTTTTATATGAGATTCCTGCGACATAAATGAAATCTGAGCTCGTCGCGAAACCTTGTATATGATTTGCTCCTTGCACATCGATGAAACTATCTTACAATATTCTCGCTCAGGAGGCTTTTTATAAATTTAACACATAGGTGCAAATATTATCCTCAAACACCGCTCGAAAGCTGTTAACGCATTTTATAAATTTATACTGGAATTTAAACAGCTCTTATCTTGTCATTTTAATCGTATATATGTACGTATAATAACACGTATTATATAATCATAGTGAATCGATAGATGGAATAAATACGGATGAGAAAGAGTTTTGTTAAGAATTGAGACATGACATATGAAGAAAGATAGGTAGTACAATTTTATCTTTAAAAAACTCAATAGACTAGACTATCGATTGACATAGATATTGGCTGTAATTCTTCTTTATAATTAAAAACTAATAGAATATAAATAAATGTATTGAATGTTGTCGTATTTTATTTATACTACACATCGTAAAAATAAAATAAAACGTAAATAATTATAGCAATATACGATAAATATAACACATTTTTAATATAATTATTTTTTTATGAAAATAAATATAGATTGAAAATGAATATAGATTAATATATATTGATAAATATTTTTATGGATATAAAATCAAGCTATTATTTGTTATAATATTACGCTCTCTTAAATACTTCGACTCTATCCTTATCGCGCGATTAGAGTTTATCGCATCATTCATGTAAAAAGCAATGATATGACTGCCGTGATTCACATTAGCTCACGATCTTTTAGATCTTTTCGATCGAGTCAATGCAATCCTGCCTCATTAATCGCGCTTCGTAACGATATTTTTGGCAGGCAGCCCTATGCGAATACACGCGCTTTTGTATCTGCGAAAGAAAGTAACGTTTGTGTGCCCGTCTGAGTGAAAGCGCGGGTTCGTTCATCGCTACGTTTTACAGTCGTTTAAAACCCGACATGTTTTCGCACACGCGATACACGTTGTGCCTAGTCGCGTTTTTTTCCTATGATACAGAGATATCCGGTAAATACGTTCGAATTCAATATATGCAAATTTTTTTTGCAATATCTAAATTTTAAATTTATTTACTACTCGTGTGAAGGCATTATTTCAATATAAATTGTAAATAAATTATATATGTTAAAATATTAATGTTAAAATATTAACACCATAAAAAAAAGAAAAAAAATTGAGACAACCGATAAACATGAATTTATATTTTTACACATTGTTAGATTTTTTTTTTCTAATATATTATTTTTTGTACTTACACTTTAATGACCTATTTTAAAATCTTCTCTCAAGAATAATTAAATCTGAATTCATTAAGAAATCAATTGTCACAATTAAAATAAAAAAATTTTATATGCAATAAGTTAATAATGTGTGAGTTTGCAAATGTAAAAAAAAATTTTAAAGAAAAAAGATATATCACATGTAAATCGATTACAGTAAAATATTCTTCTAACAATAAAATTTTTCTGGTCACCCTGTAGTGTGCTCGGCGATTCAATCGTTCACGAATCAGCTGTGAGAAGCTCACGTGCCAGTACGCGGGGAACGTGACGGCAAGGTGCACCAGTTCAAGGAGATGCGGCGACGATGAGGGAAACTTCCTTTCTCCCGCGTATGTATGTATACGCGGAAACGAGCAGTAAGTCAACGGCGATTCCACGGCCGTAAACATAATCAGGATGATGTGCACTTAATTACGTGAATATAATTTTATTACGATTATTATTGTATTATAATTGCAAATCATACAGATATTCTCTTTTCGGCAAAAGCATTACTCATTTTGAAAGAAAGCTACAGGTTTGTCTATGTAATGTAAATTTTATAAATACTGAGTAGATCGACAGGTGTTGTTTCTCCATGTAAATGTTATAAATATTAAGTGTACATCAACAGGTGTTGCACATTTTTGTAACATGAGTTATATGTATATAAAGTATATAGGGGATATACAAGGATTATAAAAAATTGTCTCGCGATAAATAATTAAAATTAAATAAATAAATTTGCAATTATCGCGGTAAAGATACTGCATACTGGAACATTATTTTTAAAATTAAACAACGTTAAATTATACCAATTTTCCTCTTTTTTTAACATTAAATGAGTGATCTCGATTACTCACACAATATTCGTTAATTTATATATTAATAGTCTTCTTTTTTACAAAAATCTTGATTTTTTTTTTAATAAAATAAAATCTTTTCAAATCAAAGAGATTGAATAGTCCGCAAATGAATAAAAATCAGTCATAATTTTTCCGAAAATAACTTAATAATTTTATTCAATTCCATCTGCTATCTCATTTCCCTCGACCTTTACCTGATATCATTAATTTATCTTCGACTTTCGGTGAGCCAGCAAGAGGATACTGCGTGCCGTTGATCTCGCCGTATGATTACGGAACCCGCGCGGATGCGCGACGAACATGGTAACCGTGAAATCTCAAGCGGTCGGCCGTAATTATGACTTTCCTCTCGACGCGGCAATATCGCAATATCGCAATGTCATCAGTGACAATCTCCACTTATGTTGTCCACGTGCGTGGCTACGCATCGTACGCGCGATATGTGACTTGAAGATGCGCCGTCGAAAGCAATAGAGCTCTGTGTCAAATAAAAAATATTAATATTGACGCTTTTGTATCCGTACTATAATAAATATTTATTTTTTAAAGTCTCTCTCTCTCTTTCTCTCTCTCTCTTTCTCTCTCTCTGTCTTTTTCTTTCCGTGAAATAAGGCAAAAGTAGATTTCACACTATCTTTTATTCAAGAATAGAAAGAGAGAATCTGATATTTTCTTATTATATATTTATTTCGACGAAAATTAATCTGTCATTATAAGTTCACATTCCCGAAGGGTCTGTAAAATTGATATTTTCAATAATGAGCTTAATGATTGACATTTCCTTTAGATTATAATGCCTTTCTTAAATAATATTAGATGCGAAGGTATAACATTTTATTGCAAATTCAATTACTTCAAAAATAGATCATATGTAGGATGAAATATTATAAATTATTATTAAATAGCAGATAAAAAAAGAGAGAAAGAAGAGAAAGCTGACATTGCGACATAAGAAGTTATCGCATCACTCGTAAAGGCAAACTATGCTGAAGAGAGAAAGAAAAAAAAAATATATATATATATATAGAGAGAGAGAGAGAGAGAGTATTTCTGAATCTTATCTCACACGTTTGAGAACGCTTGCTTCGCACACGATCAATGGATCAAAATCGATATCGCGTGTTGCAAATGAATATTTAATTATGAATCTATTGTGTCCGCCAACGAGACATCATCCTAGATCGTTCCAGCGAGAAGGTAAGTCCTCCATGTAGATCAACCGCGTCTCGAGTGACAGGGGAGGAAAGAGAACCATGACGCGGCAAGTGGCAGGGGAAGGAAGGTCGACGTACATATCGAGTTATTTCGAGTCGCTTCGCTCATCCACCTGAATAAATCATGGCTTCGCTCTGAGGGTCCCCCGACTCTGACGGCTATTATGATGGGAGGCCGACCTTTCGCATTAATTGCCCGCGAAGGGGCCTTCTTGACTCGCGATGCCGCGTCGTTGCGACATGATGTTCGAACATCATCGGCGAGGGATTCATCTTCAAGTGTCTCGAGAAAAGCAGGGGAAACGCGTCGCGTTGATTTCGTGCACACAAAGATTTTAAGTATCTAAATATATAATTTTTTTTTGTTCTTAATTAATATATAATATTTAAATTAAAATAATTTAATTCTTGCACACCTAAAAGTCTTTCACATTTAATAACGTAAATTTGTATCTAGTTTTTTTTTTTATTTGATATCAATAGCTCGAGAGTCTTCTGTTCTTCGATTATATTAGCTTTAAAAATCCTTGAACTATCGGAGTCTTACGTCCTCGGGCAAATAAAGTATGAACGAGGTCTGCAAAGTAAAAGGCGGCCTTGATAAATTTCGAATACAAAGATCTGCTCTGGGCTTTTACAGATTATTCGTCCGACTATACGATGCACTCCTCTCAAAAGAATCTTCGAATCTCTCGTTGTAGCGAACGCTCAAGACGCGACGTGTAAAAAATTACACATTACAATACTTTCAATGTTCGAGAGATATAAATGAATGCCAATGAAGATCTTTGTTGAATAATCATCATTTGTCACCCGAGGTTTTATACGCGTGTAAGGCAAAATTATACATGTAAGATTATGATTTATTATAGCGCAATATTTGAATAATATCTCTGTTTATTTTTTTCACTAATTTGCTCCAACTGCACAAAATCCCCAAAGTGATACGTCGAAAGTTATCCCCGCGGTAAGTTTATGAAAAACGCAAAGTTTCACAAATTGCGCAAATGCTGTTTAACACTTTGATAATTTAATCGAGATAATTAAATGATAATCATAGTGATTTATGTCACGGAAGATACTTCTCTTCGCTAAATGCTGCTTTCTTTGCTCTACGTTATATTTTCTCAAGAATAAAATTATTACGTCATTGCGGGAAATACTTTATCGGGATTGCGCTTAATAACGCGTTACGCGGCAATACATTATTATTATACGCAAAATAATTGTTACACGTACATTGTTTCTCGGCGAGAGAGAGAAGGAGAGAGAATGATTTGTCGAAAAATTTATTATGTAGAACGAACGGGCGCAAAGTAGATTCGTTCAACTATAAACTCGAAACATTCTCTCACCAACGTGTCGCAATTTTTGATATGCAAGCGAGTCTCTCACGTCATTTTCCTGCTACATTAAAGAAGGGAACTGTCACTCTACGAAATCTATACCTCGACACACCGATGAAGAAGACAAATGCATATCGTACTCACAGTTGTCGATGAGGTTGATGATTCTGCGCAATTTTAGCCCCGAGGGGAATCGTCTCTGGCTATGAGATGGAACGTGCCACGTGGTTCGATCTTTTTCCATTTTCCCGATTTGGGTCAAGCGGAATCGATATGTACCATCTGACTGAAGCGTCGATGATGATTGCCAGATACAGAACCATGAACGAGCAGAAATATTCGTAATTATAAATCATAAAACACAAGCGACAATTTATCATCATATACCTGCTGGTCATAAAAAAGCAATAGCTCAAAATGGAAGAAGTAATTGAATTCTACGGTTTAATTTGTCGAAATGATTTTTAACTCGTTATTAATCACGCTAATTATTAAGGACATAATACTCTTTCCTTTGAAGTCTGCTAAGATATTTGTTATTAAAGTCATTTCGATATTCAGCGAAAAATGCTGAATAAATTCATAAAATTTTCAATATTTATCTTTAATATTTCCTCATTGTCAATGTATCTCGCATGATCGTTGCTGCAAACGGTATTGAAACAGAAAAAAAAAATACCAGGTACTTTGCATCACTGCTCATTACGTATCGCATTCACGTAGCGCGTCGGCCGCCGTCATTATATATTATATCGCGTCATGTTCCGAGCCGGAAAATAGCGCTCGTCGCGCGCAAATAGATTAATCGAGCAATCTGTGCACCGATCCCCACCGGCCGGTCGTGTGTCATAACGATTCCTTGCCGTTGCGAAACGTCGAATGCTCATCCCGGAATGACGAAGCTAAAAAATCACTTGGCCTCGCGCGAATGTATCTCGCGCCAACGTAATAATAATAATGATGATCCCTTTAATCAATTAGCTAGAAACGTGAGGTAACGAAACGCGCGAGGCGATTCAACGCCTCGTCGAATATCGGCGGCGGAATAGAAAATGCCGGTTCCCCAACCATGGATATTAATTATCTGGGGTGCAGAGATGCGCGCACAATGCGCTCGTTCGATAGAGAAAGAAGGAGGAAGGGGCAGAGGAGAGGAATCATTTCCCCCCGCGGGGTCTCCGTGACTTTCGCTTTTCCTCTGCTGTACTTTTCTCGTCTGTTTATCACCAGCGGCGGCCAAACTCTGCATCGTGCTTGCTGTTGTTGCTGCAGTTTTGTCCCTTGCCTCTTTTAGTCCCCCCGCGAGTTGGAGGCTCACGCAGTTCGCATTGCGTTCGCGACATACCTAAACGCTGGAAAAACTTCACATCGCGCTTTTTTCTCTCGCGGGAAACAAGAGTCGCGCGCTTGCAAAATACTCGCTCTAACGAAGAAAAACTCTTCTCCCATTAAACTGAAAGAGATGCATTTGCGACGAGTCATTCCCTCGTGTTCTTTTCGCGAATACGAATGAAGGACTGCCGACGTGAATCTGCTGGTACGGTCCATTTTCCGCACGAGCAGTATAGATTAATCATCGAAAATTGAGTTGACATTGAATAGAATTAATTACATTTTCTTCATCAACTTAACCCATTTTTTGCAAAGATTTGTTCGTTACGGAGAAATATCTCTCGAGAATCTATAACCACCAAAATTTAACAGCGACGCCAGAGAAACATTGGTATGTACAAAGGAACAAAGGAAAGAAAAGAGTCAATTGAGGATCAATTGATTGCTAGTCTCGACTCGTCGGTTCTCTAATTTACGAATGTCACGATTGTGGTGTGGACAAACGTAAAAAAGATTCGAGGCGACACTTACCTAGAACGATGCATTGTGAATAGCTGTTGAATAATCAACAGTTCTATAATCTCGCGCGGTTACAGAGACCGCTCGCCGCCGAGAGCGAATGCAAATTGCAGAGCGCATCCGATCAGAGCGCGCCTTTGTACCGGGACCGCCGATCGAGAGATCTGATCCAGTGTCTTTCGGAGGATTCTCGAGATGCCATCCCTGACATACGGATAACGATCTGTGAGACATATACTAATAGATCCGACATCTGCAATATTATTCTCCGATTTGGAAGAAAAAAGAAAAAGATTTTCTCAGTAATAAAAAAAAAAAAACCGATCTACTAGATCGATGCGACAATAACTTTTTCAGCAGAGATATTTCTCGACGTATCATGTCTAATTTTTAATTTACGACGCGACCGATGAATCGCAATCTTGGTAGCTAGAACGCAAAGCATTCTCGATTACGTAATCCGTGGTAAAAGAGAAGAATCTCAACAATTAACTGCATACATAAGACTGCGCGTGCATAAAAGCAATTAATAAGTTTTTCCCGCCATGAATCAGCCTGATAATAATGCGAATCTTTCGAAAGGATCAAAGCCCCCCAGCTGCTCTCGATTAATTTCTCGCGTAAAATTTCGCGAGCGATGCGCTGCCGCCGGAAACACACAGATTTATATAATCAACCAGAAATTTATGCCAGTATTATTTAACAAATAAATTAAAATATATATTAAATGTCTTATTTTTCGCCGTTAAAAAAAAAAGAATTTAATATTTTTAATTAATATAAAAAATAATAATGTTTTTTTCTCTCTCTCCGGAATGAATGCAGATCTCATTTTATATAAGTTTTAATATTAATTTTTTCCATCAATCTCAATAACGACTCATGTCGACTCGTTAATAAAATAAAATTGTATGGGATATAGATATACCTATTAATAAGGCAAAAGGTATCGCCATACTTCTGCTAACAAAAAAATTTTTACAAATTGATAAAAAGTTTTATTTCAAATTATCTCATGTCTCTTGTGACAATCGAAGTGTCTGGATGCTCGTAAAACTGTTGACAAGTCGAAGAAACTCGCGTAAAAAGAAAGTTCGCCCGCTAAATATTGCTAATTAATAATCCGTCAATTGATGCGCCAGTTGATCTCACATACATTTTATCGCGGCACGTCGCATCAATTATGTCGCAATAATCGATCAGGATCGAGACACTTGAAACCGGGCCAACAAGCGATCCGCGTTACCGCAATATTGTCGTAGCCGCATACAGGCGCGCATCTCGCGCCGCGAGCGCGCTTGCGTTATTGCTACATGCAATAATAAATCGTCGATTTAGCAAGAGCGGCGTTCTTTCAGCAATCGGTGAGAGCATCGTAGGTGTCGGGATCGTTTCATGAATTTTGCGCTCGCGGACAGCGAAGACATTCCTCTCCGCGACTTAATTGTCACACGCACTAATTGGATCGGCTACCGATGATATCGATCGAATCGCTGTCGAGATGACTCTCTGGCAGCGATTGGCTGCTTGAAATCGCCATTTTTCGTAATCAAAATTGTTTATAAATAAAAACTATTATAGTATACTTATGCTTGAATTTTTATAGAAAATTGCATTGCGAAAATTGTATGAAATTCTTAGGGAATAAATTGATTTTTTTTTTTTATCTAAAATTAGAATTGTTTAGCTAATTAATTTCTTGACAGTTGATTAGAGAACAAATGTCCTAGTATATATCTAGAATATTTAATTCTTAATACAATTGTTATTATAATGTTTGTGATATATTGGATTACAGAATTGGATTCAAAAGGTAATTAAATAAGAAAGGTTTTGATCATTCTGACATCGTGTATGTATTTCATAATTTATTATTTCTCTATTTTATCAATCATTATCGTGACAACATAGCATGTTAATCATTTTCGTCAACGAGCGTCAAACGCGCTCCGACACAGAATTCTCTTTTCCATCATCTCGTTCCGCGTGTACGCTATTAAGTTATTATATCTCAGTTCAAGCGTGACGCAATATCACACCTCCGGCTACGAAGCAAGCAACGAAACGGAACACGAATTATACGAACTCCCGCTATTACGAATTATCGATTATACTACATGTTGCGCCATTCGCGTTTAGGGCAACGAGCGCACCCGCTGCGCTTACTCGAGCCATAAAATCGTTGCACGTTCGTTCACAGAGAGGAAATATTAAGAATCTTGCCGGTAATCGTACACGATCAAGAATAACGCTGAGTCCATTATGAAGTGAGGTACATCTTTCGCGTATATGTGTACAATATACACGTGTATATATATATATATATATATATATATATATATATATACATACACACACACACGCACACACACACACGATAGTTTCAGCAAAAAACAACTCTTTACCTCCGCATTTATGTTCCCTTTCATAACTTTCCTTGCTTAACTTTCATTTCTTCTTTACGTTTAATCAATCATTCCTTTGCAGTTAATGATCCGAGGTATTTATTAAACATAAGATGTTCAAGTAACAATTTCTGCACAAAAATTTGAAGCATTTCGTTATAAAATGATGTAATTCTGAAATTCCAGAGATTAATGAATATCGTGGTATTTTTTAAGAGAGATTCGCGAGATATCTTACAATAGGGGATTTTGTTTGTCCTTTTCAGGATCGGTTAAGGTTGTATCTTATCATAAAATGATTTTCGCGACAATGTGCGATATTTCATCGGCGATCTCATCATTTTTGCGAGCGGCTTCTTGTATGAGTAGATGTGTCCTCGACCTAGAAATCGCATTATAACGAAACATATATTTCAATCAAATTGCTCAAATATTGCTCGAATATCTTAAATCAACTTTTATATGAGATTTGACAAGTCGCAAAATTCGTTTCACATAGTAAAATTCTGGCAAGAATGTAATTATTAATTAATTTTTAAATATTATACATTTATAACTTTACATATATATATAGAAACGTGTTTTTCTTACTTTTTCTTATTTATGATATATTTGACAATATCGACGGATATTGTGATGTTGTGTTTGTGTCCTCTACCTGGATTTATTTATCTAGTTCCTAGTCGACAAGTATGCTTCACGAGTGAAGCTGCGCGTGCGACGAATAACGAGCAAACAATTTTCGATCGAACGTTTCTTGCTTACAGATGGTCTTCATTGAACTTACTTTTCGGAGAAAGGACTTGAAGGAATGACGCGGAAATTTTCGAAACTTTACTTAGGTCACTTGTGAAACAAAGTGCTCATAGCGCATTCATAACGTGTCGCATTATTCTTATATAAATATATTGATCTATAAACATTTTCTTTCATTTCATATGTGATATTTATATGTACCATAGGAGCAAAATAAATTTTTTTTTTTAAATTTCTGTATAAAACTATAAAAAGGAAATATTTTATCTTTATAAAATGTATAATTTTATCTTCATAAAAAAAAATCTCGTTAAAAAAAGGAATTGTTTACTGTTTACGCTTTTTTCTACTTATGTTTTATAAACGGAAACGGCATTTATTCGATATTTTAGATTTTTATCAAATTCAATGTTTCAAGTGAGTCATGATTCATCTCTTGATGGAACATTTTATTTCCTATCAATCCGAATCCCTTGCGGTTTACGCAAGCTTGAAAACGATGCTGTATTACTTTCGCTGATACGATCAGAGCCAGATGACACCAAGGCCAGCCGTCCAATATTTCCCGCAATGAGAGCTATAAGTTCTCGCGGCGAGAGAACGTCTGTCCATCATCGGGATGAAAAAAAGGGCCGCCTCGTTAACGCATCGCCAGTTGACCAGGGTCAACCGCGATCGAGCATCTCGTTGCCGATCCTTCGATCCCCACTTTAAGCGATTCCTACACGATGTATTTTGTTCAATTGTCTATTCCCTCCCCTCTCTCCCTCCCCGACGGCATCCTCCTTCGCGCACCTGCCTCCCACGTTCCCCGGGTATCTCACCTAGTCGGTAGCATCCTCCTGCATTCGCGCGACGAGGACTTTCTCCGAAAGACGGCCAACTATATAAACGAGATGCACGCTGTTTGAAGCACGTTAGACGAAATCGCACGGGTGCGTCGAGCAGGCCCGTTGAGCCACCGCGTCTCCATTCTTTGCATCTATTTCTTTTCGTTCATCCTTATCGTATTATTACGTACGCGAAAGACGGTACTTGAGAAAGAGACAGAAAAAAAAAGAGGAAAAAAAAATTACAGCACTCGCGTTCGATCGAGCGCAAGGAACGCAAATTCGTGCATGTGACTCGGCGCAACGAGGGACTCCGCAGAAGCATCTACGAGAGTTCGATCGCCGGGGACCATGAGACCCGCGAAAAGCTGGGCCCCCCCTCTGGCAGCGACCGTGCTAGCCGCGACGGCCCTGCTGCTGAGACCGATCCACGCTGAGGGTAAGAGAAGGATCCTTGTCATAATGTTCGACCTCTCGAGTCCCGTGAGCCAAAACTTAGCCTTCGGCCTTTTCAAAATTCATAAACTTAGACAGCAAATTTCTAATCACGAGAAAATATAGTATACTACAATAGATATACCGTAACATGCAGAAATGAAAGATCACAGCTGATGGATTCAATATCGAGTTAAAAAAGTTTCTCTAAAAAGGAGGATATATTAACTTTCTATAACACGAAACGCGTGAAATTGAATAGAATTAATTTTATATTAACACAAGAGAGATTTAAAAGATTAGACTTAGTGTTAATTAATGTTTTATATTATTAGATAAAGATTCTGTTAATTAAATAAAATTTGCGCGAGAGAGTAAAAATAGTCTCAAAATCATATGAAACACAAGATAAATTGCATTAATAATTTTGAATTTTTATAAAATACATTAATTGTTTGTATCACGTTATTTTTCTTTCTTTCTTTTTAATTTTATTATGCCGTGTTAAATTTATTATATTTAAAAGAGTAATGTTTTTAGTAGAATTTAAAATTTTCGAGACAATATTGTGTAAGAAAGAAGCGCACTGTATCACTTTATGGCTTAACGCACGCGTTATATAATAGGTCTGTCGTGTAATATTTTTAATTAGTGTTATCATATTATAATGTTTTAATTTGTAGTCAACATATGGGGAAACTTATTAGAAAGCCCACGATTAGGTTTAACGGTTGTCCCACGACGCGATTTGTTTTTGCACGAACGAGAAATCGCAAGGAGAACGCGCGACGATTCGAAGAACGTTTTCACTCTAACTTCACCTAACTAATCATCAGCATTTATATATTAGATATTAAATAGATTTCATCAAAATTATAATCTTCGAATTAAAATGTTCAGCATAAGTGACAAAAATATTATTTAAAAAAATGTAATTTACAACTTTATTTTATATTATTCATGATACCGTATACTATCACAAATCAAAATAACAGAATATCCAATCAAAATAAAAAAATACAATAATACAATAACTAATTATTTAAATCTCGATGATTAAATTCTTCAAATTATTTTCGACGCTCTTCAAACGCAAAAACGTAACGTTCTTATTAATTTTCTTATTAGATTCTATTAGGTACTCTATTAGATACCCTAGTCTTAATTAGAATGTTTCGCAAAATACGATCGTGTTTTGATTCTATATAAGTCTTTGGTTTAAGCATTCTTGTTGGAGTACTACTTTATGCAATTCCACGCACGCCATTAAATGTGTATAGCAATAACCGTTAATTGGCACTCCGCTATCGAAACGAGATGTTTTTATATGACAGATTATTGCAATTTATTCTCGAAACATTACCCTAAACTTCCTTTTTCTTTCAATTACTTAAGCGATTCTATATTCTGTTTATCGCAGCCGTCTTTCGAGTAACACAGACAAGCTTGTGAAATCGGGGCGCACGAAAAAGTAGAAAACGCGCGCGTACGAGGCCTGAAATAGTCGAGCATTAGGGCGACGTGAGTTATCGGCCAGCATCTTTAGCAAATTGCACATGGCGTGTAGAATCAGTGTATAAATCAGGATATTATCACTCGCGATCTAGCGTAATTTAGTTCGAAAGCATGCAAGCTGAAACCAAATCTCATTCACACTCTTATGTGCCGCGATTGTCTTCGTTAACACATGTAAACGTAACATACACTTGCAGAATTAGTCATTGTTTAAGCTACAAATTATTGCAGAACTTTACGATTGTACGCAAGATACGTCGTTTAATTGGAGGAAGGTGTCTCGCTGAAATTTAAAATTATTGTTTGATTAAACGTGTCGACTAGCACAGCTCAACTTTATTTCTCTATTTCATTATTTTTTATTTCTATTTTTTTTGACATTTTGTTTAAAAATATTTTACTTTATATTTCCCGTTTTTTATTTCAATCAATATTTGTACAATTGAAGTCTGAGCGTTATTTATGTTATTATTCGATTTCATTAATATGAATTATTCATTTCTCTTAAAATCGAAACGGCAGGCAATTTCGATTGCGAGATCGAATGGACGGAATTAAAATTCCGCCTGTATAATAGACAGGAGAACATAAAAGAGAATGGCGAATGGCTAATCAAAGATTAATTAACACATTGGGTCTTATAGTCAACAATTGTCGATCCTAGCTGGTAAATGTGATATCAGCGATAAATCGCTTCAAACGTCACGTTCGCCCGATAAATCAATTGGACGCGCCGTTCCGGTGTATCAGCGCGCGTTGAAAGCGAGCGTGACTCAATCAGCGTTAATGCGCGTAAAAAATACCATGCATGCGATTATCGTGAAAATTTTGCTTTGACGTTTCAATTGACACGTACACACGTAATTGCTCTCTCTCTCTCTCTCTCTTTCTCTCTCTTTCTCTTACGGCAAATTGGCGATGATGATAGCGTGCCGAGCACAGGTGGCAGATGAAGTTTCGCAGATAAGAAATCGTCACGGTCTGATTATATCATTGCACTGAGCTAGGTATAAAAAATACTCTCCGACGCAAACAAAATCTTTACTCATACGAGAGAGAGACTCTCATAATATCGCGCATTTTTCAACCAAAGCGCAAATTCGAAGATATGTCGAATAAATTTTAATCTTTACACGATTATTATAACAATTATACAATTTTAAAAAATTGTTTTGATTTTACGCACCGTTAATCTGAAAAGATTTTTTTTTTTTGAGCGTCATTAAATAATATATGATCAAATTTAACTTCCGCCGATAAAAGTATCATCGTGAAGAGGCTACTTAAATATCTCTCTAATTTCTTATTGAAATAAAAGAGAAAACAAAGTTTTCGAATTTCTACTTTGTACTGGTTCTCAATTAGGAAGCAACATAAATGCTACTGTCAAAGTCTATTATTTACTATCTCGTCATCAATGATTTCACCGCAAACAATAAACGTTTCATTAGTAATAATTTCGTCAAGACATTGTATACGCAGTTATAATAAAAAATCATCGATATTGCGAGAAAGTAAAAGTTGAAAGAACAATCAAAAGCAAAAAGAATGTGCGTAATCGTTGAATAAAATAAATAATTATACTTTCCTGTAAAACCTTAAAATCTCTAATTAGAATGTAATAGAATTTTTAATTAGAAAGATATGTAAAATATATGATTTAAGTTCTTCTTTTATCTCAAAATATTGTTTTAAAGACGGCAATTCTCTCTCTTTCTCTCTAAATTCAATATTATTTTCAGCGCCAATTTCGGGCAACTATCTACCACCCTCAACCAGTTACGGCACCCCTAATCTAGGAGGTGGCGGTGGTGGCGGCGGCGGCGGCGGCTATTCCGGCGGTAGCAGTGGAGGAATATCGACGAGCTACGGTGCGCCTTCGAGCGGCGGTGGCGGATTCGGCGGGGGTGGTGGATTTGGCGGGGGTGGCGGAGGTTACTCCGGAGGTGGTCGACCTTCCTCGACCTACGGAGCGCCGAGTCAAGGTGGCGGTGGCGGCGGGTACTCCGGTGGCGGCAGAACGCCGTCGTCCAGCTATGGAGCACCGCCTTCATCAAGCTATGGAGCACCCCCGTCAACGAGCTACGGGGCACCATCCAGCGGTGGTGGCGGCGGCGGCGGCGGCGGCGGTGGATTCGGGGGTGGTTTCGGCGGAGGAGCTCCTTCTAGCAGCTACGGAGCGCCTTCCAGCAGTTATGGGGCGCCTAGCTCTGGCGGAGGAAGAGCACCATCCTCTAGTTATGGAGCCCCATCCCGTCCGTCCAGCAGCTATGGGACACCGTCCGTAGGACGGCCATCTTCAACCTATGGTGCGCCTTCCAGCGGAGGCGGCGGATTCGGCGGGGGTGGTTTTGGTGGTGGCGGCGGCGGTGGCTTCGGTGGCGGTAAGCCGTCCTCGACCTATGGGGCACCTTCCGGTGGTGGCGGCAGACCATCGTCCACGTACGGCGCGCCTTCCGGCGGCGGCGGCGGCGGCTTTGGTGGCGGTTTTGGCGGTGGAGCGCCTTCTTCGACTTATAGCGCACCCTCTACGAGTTATGGAGCACCGCAGGGCGGAGGCGGAGGCGGTGGCGGTGGCAGACCTTCCATTGGTTATGGGGCGCCTAGTTCCGGCGGCTACAGTGGTGGCGGTGGATTCGGTGGCGGTGGATATTCCGGTGGCGGCGGAGCGCCGTCCTCTACTTACGGTGCACCTTCGGGAGGTGGCGGCGGATATTCCGGCGGTGGTGGAAGACCATCGACGTCTTATGGTGCCCCATCCGGTGGTGGCGGATTCGGAGGCGGGTAAGACCGACAAATATTTGTAACGATTAAATATAAAATTTTGTTGTAATAATGCAAACATTAGCTTTGTGCAAGATATTAGCTTAATGAATTATCTCGTTTAATATTATAGCTTATGTAGTTCTTTTGCTAGTTTCATTTTTGTGAAATTTCTCATTTAATTCTAAAATCTCAAACATAAATGTTTATCTATTCTTTATTGTTTTTATCATTAATTCACAAATTTCAGGCGAGCGAATGTTCTTCTCATAATTTCCTCTTATTATTCTCAGTTCTGGTGGTTACTCTGGAGGCGGCGGAGGCGGAGGCGGAGGTGGAAGACCATCGTCGACCTACGGTGCACCGAGCTTTGGCAGCGGCAGTGGTGGCGGTGGTGGACAGAGTTATGCCAGTAACGGGGGATACCAATACTAATCCAGACACGTGTTCACCCGGCGAAACGATCTCTGTGCTCAATCGCGTCGGCTTCCATCAAGTTTTCCAGATTAGACGTCAAGAGTCATCGGTCCGATTGATCCGTATATCAGGAAACGGGCATCGATCGCCCGTTACCGAGGGGCCAATTTTAATTAAAAGGTAGCTCGTAATTATTAATAAAGATGTCCTAGACATGAGCGCTGATAACGTCGTAGATAACAGAGGAGGTCAACGATGAAGACATCTCATTGTCATCGAATACGTTCTCGATAAACGTGAAAGATAATTGTACAGATGCATTTGTGACGTCTTCCGAAAAAGTTTTTATTTGGTAGCCGACAAGAAAAGCGCGTAAAGACCGTTCGTCGCATCATAAATCCGCGAAATTTGTGCTAAAGATTTTAACCACAACGATAGGTTCTCGGTCGGGAAAATTGCGGACAAAGGATTATTTTCATACCTGACATGGCAGGTGCGTTCCTGCGAATGGCCGAAAAAACAAGGCGCTTATCTTTTTTTCTTTTTTTTTTTTCAACAATCACGGCTATGTTGTCTCTTTCATACGCTTCCAAAAAAGCGTCTGTTCGCGGATTGTCATTTCCGTTGATATCGAAAGATATGCCAGAAGCGGAGAAGAAGAGAGTAAAACGAACGAAACGAAGGAAGCTCGACTTTTCACATTCGGAGCCTGTAACTTATTTATTTTGTAAAGACGCTTTTTGTACTAATAATAAAGCCGCTGTACGCTGATAAGAATTTCATCGAGTTATCGACTTGTTGTTATTTCCGTTCCAGTGTATTGAATAAAGAAAAAACTAATATTATACAATATATTTCCTCAGGAACATCATCTCATTTCACATAACAAACATACGTGAGAACTTTTTATTATTTTGTACAACACCCTTTACAAGCATCCTTAGATACACATTTCAAAATTGGAAAGCAAAAAACTCGATTTTTGAATCGTTCTTTTCTCTTCTTTAATCACATGGCCATCTTTCTCTTCCATAAAATCTGATAAAATCTACTTACGGTTTATTTCGACCATTAATTATCATAATGTTCGATAAAACTATATCCGCCTCTCAACGAGAATTCGGCCATTTTTACATAAAGATGGAAAAGCTCGGCATAAGGTTAGTCGGCCGACACGGGCAAACGGTCGATTTATCGATTCTCACGACTCAGATACCGGGAAGGCATGAATAACTAAGAGCTCTCTTTCTATTCCTGCCGTTGAGCGTCTAAAAGTGCATATCGATATCCGGGGACTCCGCTGCGGCCAGCTCGACGCGAGGCCCTCGTGTTTCTTGACCACGTCGTTTAAGAGCCACAAAATCGAAACGCGCGATGCCTGGTTGCCGTGAAATTCCCAAACGCTGAAAGATTAATGCCGAAAAGCTTCAGATTCCTCGCTATTCCTCCTATATAGTTAGATAAATATCACGGATAACTGACTTCTGCTCCAAATTTCGTATTCGATTTATCGATTAAATTTACATCACATTTCCAATGAGAATGATATAAATTTATACAACACATAAAAAATTATAATTATTTTACTAACGTATATATTTTTTTATTAAATCAAACAATTTAAGTAATAATTATATAATTATTTGTGATTAACAAATTAATGCAAGTCAATTTTTTGTAGATTGTTCCAAATTTTTCTTTTTGCTTCCTTCTTTAAAATTTAATTCTTCGTATATAGCGTAGCATCTCTGGAATAATTCTTGAACCTCCAAATATCAGAGTTCACGCTCTTTGAAAGATACAAAGGTTAACAACAGGGTAGTGTTCACAGTTGCGACTCGAGAGTAACTTAATGATACGTTTCTTGAAATTATTATTCACACAACAATTTTTTTATTATATATATAAGTTCTTAATTCTTCATCCGCAAATTTATAATTATGAAAAAGTTCTCTCTTCTTTCTTCAAGTATCGGATGCTCGAGTTTGACGTATTTATTCTTACAATATTTCCTTAAGACATTATTATAAAATATTATATACTCCAATCCAAGTAAATAAACCACAGCTTTATATTTGAATTAAAAAGGAAAAGTTTAGATGGTATCAGATAAGCTATCTCAAATTGTTGTAAATCTCATCGAGATTATAAAACGCTGCGATGTAATTGCTCATCAAAAAAGAATCGTCCGACATTTTTGTACACCGTTTATTTTTAACATTTACAATCAACATATCTTTCGTTTGTCAATTATACACGTATAATGTCTTATAATACAATAACGCTTCTGTAATACATATGTATACATACATAGGTATATTTTTTCGGGTGGGAAGGACAAGAGGATGGGGAGGGGGAGGAAGGTCGAAGCGAGAGGGAAGGGGTGGAGGGTCTGAAAACCATTTGCCTTTTTTTTTTTTTATACATAATTAATATTCTACGTTAGGTAATCACCTCGTGCGTTTAGGACGCGTAATATTAAGTATAGGTATACGCCATTCGTTTGGTCTCTAAGCGGTAAAGTAATCGACGATTTTCGTTCTGAGAGATCGTTCTCGTTAATTCTTATCAAGCAATTGATTCGCGGTCTTTCACATTTATTTCTTTTTCCTTTCTTTTTCATACAATACAAAGTATTGGTTATTGATTCGTCATTTTATTTTGCGACAAATTGACGTCGCTCTACAAGGAATAATAAATCCTTAAAGTGTGTAAGTTTTTTTTTTTCCAGATTAATTTGATTTTCTTTAAATTGAAGAATAGTTTTCCAATCGAAAATAAAAAGAGAATATTTTTTCGCTGCAAACAGCTGAAATGTATAGTTGAGAAATTTAATATATTAAATTAGAATGAAAATGTCAATATTTATGGTCATATAAATAACTCGTATTATTACTTATGAAAATCTTTTGTATAAAAAAAAGTGTAGAAAATTTCGCTTTGCATACTTTTGCCATTTATATTATATTCGCAATTTGAATTTTGAATAGTGCTGGATTTAAACAATCTGGAATACAAATCGTTGCAATACACGTAGATTAACAAGATTTCCAAAACCCGCCCCTCGGATAAACGGCTTGTGCACTCAAAATTGTGCATTCAAGAATTAAGAAAGGATACTCGTGGCTTAAAAGAAGCACGAGCACCTTCTTTTGCCCCGATTTTAAAGGGCGCCTCCCAAAGAGGATATACGTTTTTTATATACATATTTCATAGTGTTATATACCTTATTACGCAAATTTTTCACCTTTTTTCTCTACAATAATCTCTCTAAATTATCTAATATACAATAGAGCACACTTTATGATATGTATAGGTTTCTCGTTGCATCGCTGATTACAACGTTGATTGATATGTAGATGATACGTGGCCGTCTTATGAGAGTAGCCTCATAAGCTATAACGTCTATTAGTTTTTTCCATGCTTTTGACACGCGACTTCTCCTTCTTTCTTAAATGTTTAAAAAAGAAAAACTATGAGAACTATTTAACATTCGACTACCGATCAATCTTGTTTCGAAGCCCCAATAATCGATCGAGATAAGCAAATCAAAGCAATGACGATTCGCCATGACGTTTGATTAAAAATAAGGTAGTCAATGTAGATAAATTTAAAATAATTTAAACATTAAAATGTAATGTATTTTCTTTGCTAATAAGAATAAAAAGCAAACACAACAAAGATGGAAAAAGATGCAAGAATTCAAAAAAATCAAAAGATCTTGTAATCTAAAAGTAAATTATCAAGGAATGTAAAAATACAAGGTCTCAAAATTTCATGGGCCCAAAAGTTTAAATGTGTGGTGAAAAAAAATTAAATTAAATTAATTAAATTAATTAAATTCATAAGGCTATTAAAGTCCTTATTATTTCCAGTCACTTAAATTAAATTAGAAATAGGAGTATGCAAATTTTTATATTCCAAGATATCGAAAACACATAAAAACGTGCGATTGCTAAACGACTATACACTCTTCGGAAAACCCGCGCACAGCTGGCAAAAGTCTGAGAATGAACATTGTGTACAAAAATAATTCGCGATACTTTCGTTCGTGATACTTTCGTATTTCGGTGCGAGACGGTCTTAAACATGATTTATTGCACCGTGATACTTTCGAGCTTCGACAAAAAAAAAATATAATAAAGATAATAATTGCGCGGCGCTTCTTTTCAACGAGCCTCGTTGTCCACGAGCGTCTCCGATTAGCTAGCCAGCCCGACTCGTCATCATCTTTAATATTCGAGTGAAAGTCGGCTGAGTTTAATGATGAACGAATGGAAATGCACGAAGATGCGTGTCACGACGACGAGCTTCTTCACTCATTCGTATATCCCCACTTTGCAATTGCAGTCGTACTATCGCACATCGCATAGCGCGAGTGCATCCTCTGTTCCTCCCTCGAACAAGCATCCTCGCGCTCGTAATTTCACCGCGAGATTTACCAAGCGGATAATAACGTTAGCATGCATCAAGAAACGCATCAAGAGTAGTGACTTCTGGTAAATTGCGGGATATCTGTAAAAATTATCCTCGCACACTTCGCGCACATCTCGATTTCATTGAATAATTTCGCGGAAGAGAGAAGCTCGTGAACGAACCAAGTGCATGAATGAATGACGTAAAGCCGCAAACGATTTAAACGATGTTTACGTTAAACGTGTTTAGTTTTTGGCGAAGAAAGACGAACTATCGTGTATAGTTTTTAAAAAGTGAAAAGAAAGATGTTAACATTTCCAATACTCAAGATACTTTCTGAAATAAATAATTTATAAAAATAGTAAAGATACGGAGATAAAATATACATATGTACATATTTGGGATAACTTAGAATAATCTTTAGAATTATATATAAGAGACTTTTTTACTACATTATTGTATCGTTGAAGTATAAAAGAAGTTTTCTTCAACTTTCTTGATACTTGGATTATAAATACTCAACTCCACATCTTTCACATATGAGATATTAAATTACTTAAAACACCTCCATATCCATCAATTAATAATATCGATATTAAAATTCTGATATCTCAAATATATGAGATTTTATATACTTTCATAGCTATTATTTGTCTATGAATTAACAATCTTGCACATTTAAAATTTTTAACACGGAGGCAAGTACTTACTGAATCTTCTGAGCAATTTAACAAGCGAGCAATTCTGATCTAACGAGGGAATAAAAAAAATGTCTTTGTAAATTAGAAAAATATACTTGCTTCACATATTGCTCTATAGTAGAAATAACCGATATATATATATGTATTCATCTTGTATGGAAAAATAATAACTAGAGATATTTGTAAGCACGATAAATCTGTCATTCACGCGGTGATGTAAGAAGAGGACAACAATTAAAAAGGATTTAAAATTTTAACTTAACCGCATTACATGCGCAAAATTACCAAGTCAGAGAAGTTCTTATCACAATTCATCGGGTGAGTAGGAACTAAGATTATACAAAACCGTTCTACTAACTATAAAATTATCTAAAGTATCTCATCCCATTGCACGCAACGTCGCGTTTCGAGATTCGAGAACCGTGCGTACTCACGAGCGCTCGTAATGTCGTAAAATGAGAAGAGTTGCGTATGTGAGGCGGATATCTGTAAAAATCTTAAACACTTTCTTTCTGTAACAATTTTTAGAAATATTTCAATTATTTTAAAATTATTTAATGTATCACACATTTTCGTTTTAATCTTCCTCCTCCCTCCCCCCATCCCCCCTCTCATACTTTTCTCCAAAAGTTTTCGTATTTTAGATCTCTGCTTCTTGATGTCAGCCTCGAAACACGACGTTTTCATCCTTTGGCGTTAAATAATGATACAAAACATGAGCAATCAGGTAATAACGAGTAATATTCTATATCTTTTCTAGGCAATTTATGCACGTATATTGTGTAGCATCTTCGAGAACGGCGCTATAATATATATGTATATATATATATAACACATCACTCAATAAGTCCCCGGTCTGACACATTATGGCAACATTGTTGACAGA
>JBCAUJ010000024.1:5866148-5937046 GCA_038406275.1 Cataglyphis albicans
TTTTAATTTTGTCTACAACATATATATATATATATATATATATATATATATATATATATATATATAAAACACGATGTGGTGAAAAAAACTACCGTATATGAGTAAGCAGGCAATGTACTTTTTACATAGCATGCAGAAATAGTGAGTAAGAAAAGAAAATACGAGATAAATCGAACTGTTTATAATGAGTGTGCGAAGTATGAAATAAGATAAAAGGATTGCTGCTTCCCCTCTTATTAATAATAATAGGATTAAATAATAGGATTAAATAAATGCTCGTTTTGTGTACATATCTCATATATATATGTTAATTCTGCTTTGACCTCCTATACGGTAACTTATTTTTTTCTTTTTAAAACGCGACATGTACACATTTCTTTGAAACGTATAGGAATTAATCATTTATATATTAGACTTAAATAAGACTGACACATGCACATATACACTTATGTATCAGACTTATTAATAGAACTAATACTCTGTGAATTCTCCGTCATACACGCGCTCTGTATAAGCATCCTCATCCTGGAAAATGATGGTGCACTTAAATTGCCGCAGTGTGCGCTAAGACAGAATTCTTGCTCGATTAAAGAACAGCGCATGTACATTATATTTATATATCGACATTCTCATTCTACAAGATGAGAAAATTGTCACATTAAGATTTTTAAAAGTACAACAGACAATATTGTATTGAAAATAATGCAATATTTAGATGCATTGTATTTTTGTCCGAGTACATATTATGTTCTAATCTTATGTCATACAAAAAGTATTACATTATACAAAATAAAAAGATAATCTTATGTTAACTGAAATTTATTTAAAATAAATATTTATTAAAAATATTAGAAATTTATTACAATTTATATATATATATATATATATATATACACATACATACATACATACATACACACACTGAAGTTTATCGACCTTTTCTAATGTCATTACCAATCACACTCCAAATCCTACAACTTTTCTACAAAGGAATTAACAATGCAGTCGGCAAAATAATCGTATGTACGGTATGTATGTATGTACAGTGTGTATGTATGTTATAAAAGTGTGGAATATATAAAACCGAAACTATATTATGAACTTCTGATTATAAATTTATGCAATAAATACAATATCAGTTATTGTAAAATTATATTAATTTTTATTTATTGATTTTTAGTTTCCGAAAAATTTTGGAGCTCTAAATTTCAAAATATAACATCTAAGTAAAGAATAGTTCTAATTTTATTTTATTGAAATGTATGTTTACTTCACAAAAAGGAATTTAGTAAGTGATGGAGATGAGCCATTAAGATAATCTTTTGAGATAAATTTATACACGTTCTCTAATTAGTAGCACCTCGTCTGTCGTCCAACTCTGATTCTCTTATTGATTTCCTTACTCCTCACTTAACTTAACATTCTCACATTGATGACAATTTTGACTAGATTCGTTTAATTGATTGTTATATGCATTTTTGTTTTCTTAATGTTTGCAATTTTTTTTACTATGTTATTCCTCTTTATAAGAAATCCAAAAATAAATAATAGCACAATAACAATTATTTTTGCATTAAATTGTTAAAAGTCTATTAGTATAAACACGTATGCAGCAAGATCTACTTGCTTCTTAAATTTTCAAGATATGATTAAATAACAGATGGAATCGTAAAGCAAAATAAAAAATATAAATTAATAATGTTTTAAGATGATTAATACAAATTATAAAAAACAAGTTTTGTAAATTATTTTCTATACATATTTATTGCATAAACAAAAATCAAAAATTAAACGCAGCAGTATTGCTTCAATTTCGATCACAAACCATGCTATAATTTAGTGCATACACATTTTTAGTCATAATTATTTCCGAAGCATATATAAATATATAATATATAATGTAAAATGAAAAGTGCATCATAAATTGTACGTAGCTATATAGAAAAGAATTTTATAAAAATTATGTAAGATGTTTTTTCTTTTCTCACACGCGTCTAAAGAGAAACAAAGTTACATTAAATCAGTTTGAAGTTAAAGAAATAACGAATACACAAAAGATGCATTAATCTGGCAATTGCGCTTTTATCTGCTTATTATCGCCAGCTGAAACTTCATCTTCAACATCCAAAGTAACGAAACGAATATAAAGAGATAAAAGGAAAGCTATTTATAACATTTCACTCTGTTTCACTAATAAATCTATTTTCAATTAAATTTAACATTTAACACATTGTTATTTCCATTGGCACAAATAAAACTTTGTAATAAATAAAATTATGCAAAAAAAAAGTTATTAGTTTTTTTGATGCTTTAATAATTAAGAGTCCATCAATCCGAAATGTATGTTATCATATTACTCGCCAAATTTAATTTTTATCTCCAATAATACAAATATATAAATAAATTTTTGACCAATTCTCGAATTTTATTCGTCTATCAAGATCTCGCATCCGGTCCGACAGATCAGTAACTTTACGTTTTATAATATATACAATTTACAGTATATGCAATACAATTTCGCAACGAATAATTTCTGCTTGCAGTAGACGACGTCTTGCAAGTAGCAAAGCCACCCTATCGAAATATCGAGTGTCACGCGCAGAATCCATCAGAGACTAAAAACGTAATTAATCTTTGGAATGAAGTATATAACGCAAATTAATTCCCTTCAATATCGTCTCAGTTATGGCGCAATATTTCGCACAATATTTCAGCGCGTTAAGAAAAATTCTGTATCTGAAAAGTAAAACAATAAGTGCGATGATTACAATTAATAGAATGGAATAACTTATAGAACTTGCATTCCTTGTGTAAATTGATGTATATGATTTATATCTTTTTAAAACTCTGTTTTACCACTCATCTACATCTATTATTTAATCACTTTTCACATTTTGAAAAGTTAATCAATATAGATCTCTTCGCGCCATACATGCTTATATTAACATAGATATGAATTTTTTTAAATTGATACAAGTCGATTATTTACAATATACATTATTATTAAGATTAAACATATGGCTCTTTCAAATAAATAAGTATTTCTACATAAAAAAGACGCATATATAAAGAGGAAATATATCCTTGTTTTTTTTTTTTTTTTTTTTTTTTTTTACCATATATATAATCTATACATTGTACGATAGCTATCTCGTTCGTGAAACTATTATTTTCTTCACATGCTTTTATTCTTCTCATCTAGCTTCGAGCATTTACCTTCGAGTGGACATTCTATTGTACGTTTTCCTTGCAACACGATATGATTAGGCATATATTACAGCTTTATTCCGCCTCTCTTATATTAGCTATATCCGCTTACTTTTTGTGGCTCGCCATACCATATTTCAGAGCTTCTTATATCAACGTCACGTCTACGCTTCAAATAACATTGTCTCTTTTTCTCTTTCATTCGAAAATCGTTCCCATCTCAGGTTAAATGTATCGGTTTTGCCATAACAATCGATTTCCAATTCATGTCTATGTTTTATAATGACATCCGCCTTGCTTGCTTTCTAATGAAATTTCATGGGCTATTTAAACAAATCGCATACTTCGTGTATCTTTATCTTCCGGAATTTTCCATATATTATTGCAATATAAATATAATACGTATCACTTTAGAAATTAATTCTTTCTTTCTCGAATCTAGTGACATAATTAAATGTGACTAATAAATTCAAAATTATACAAATATACAGCACGAAATGTACATGAATAATCATAACGTGAATTCCGTCCATTTGATTATCTTATCATGGATAATGCAAGATATAATAGTTACCGCGACATAAATTCCATACATAAATGACAATCAATTCTGATTTAATTAATTATATGTTCAAACGCGATCGTTGAATATTTTGAACAATGGTCTCGATTGGTTGAGAATTCTGCATTACTTGCATAACTCGACGATACAAACATTCAAAATTAGCAACTACGCACGTAACTATGCGTAGAGGCTATACACGTGACATAGTATATGGGAGATAGTGCACATAATTCACTATGGTGCCTTCCTAAGGAATTTAAGATCAGAGATTATGACAAAAAAATGGCGAGAAAGATGGAATTGTGAAATTAAAAAGAGCGACCCATATTGTTCATATTTACGTATTTTATTTTCTCTCTCTCTCTCTGTCTCTCTGTCTCTCTGTCTCTGTTTCTCTCTCTCTCTCTCTCTCTGGGATATCGTAATCTAAAATCTAGATAGATATCATTCTAAGAAAAAATTGACTAGTACGTATATTTAGACATTTAAAGCCGTGTATAACATCTAATCACATACGAAATATACAGTTTATGCATGTATATTTGTATATATATCTATCTGTATATGTATATATATATATATATATATATATATATATATATATATATATACATATACACCCGCCCTATTATTTATACGCTATTATTTAAGATAAATTAATTCGCGCGTATAAATACGTATGCATGTTCCTGCGAAAAAGAAACAATTCTTTACTGTATATAGATTTAATTAATCTAATTACTATACACACGTATAAAGATCGACTTTTCATTGCCGACATTCACGCCCAAATATCTCCTCTCCAGACAGCATAGAAAAGCCAAAAGACATCTTAAAGATATCTAAAACATAATAAAACATTTCTTAAGTTGTTTTTTCGTCATCTTTGAGGAACTTGTGCTGTCTGGATCTCTTCTGTCGTATGTTATTTAGAATTTACTGATTGAAAAATTCATGAAGATATGATAATTTTGTGAAAAAATTTTTTAAGCAAGACTCTAAAATCTTATCTTTTTTACAATAAAATTTCATTTTAAAAACAACACAACTTTTGTAACAAATCGTTTTGAAGTATAATCGTTTGTCATCAATCTTAAAACCATTGATCTCTTAATAGCACAAAAAAATTGTGTATAATAAAATTGTAAAACATATATATATATATATATAAGATTGTATTACAGTTAAGGTGAAGAATTTGCAAGAAATATCTTGTGATTAATTATGATTCTCGGCAATTAAATGTCGATACGAGAATAGTTTTATTTATCATTATTATGTCTCATGCCAGTTTGTCGTAAATTCTGGTAATTATCGTCCGTATAATACATCAAATGCAGTACGATAATATATATTAAAGAGAAATTATGTCATTAATATCATCGTGTATTATTCGAATAATTTAAATTCAACAATAAAATTATTTTTAATTACATTGCTAATTCTCAGTCTGTCAAGCAATTCTTAAAAATATATGCATCACGTGTTCAACGGAAGTATAATAATGCAATAAAAATTATAAATAAAATTATATAATTATCTCTTTAAACTGTCGGAAAGATCTCAGTGCCCAAGAGTGTACTTTTGTCTATTTATCTACTCAAAAAATTATTCTAAAACCTTACTGATGTGTACACTTTAATAATTTTAATAATATTTCTATACACCTTACAATTATGAAATTAAAGCCAACGACTTGACAACTTGAAGCTTGTAAATATATACTTTTTGTTTTTAATCTCCCGCGCAAACAGACACAATGCAGATGAAAGCTGTTGCACATTACGCAAATAATTGATTTTAATTTTGCGACATGTTAATCGTGCATTTAATATATTTCATTAGTATCTCTTATTTATTATAACCATCAAAAATTTATTTACGCTATTCCTGTAGCATTTAGATCATTATCTCGGCAATCACAGAATTATGAACATCGCATAACATCACACTTATCAAATCTAAACAGAGAGTTTAAATAATGTAATACTTATTTATTTATGTATTTTCTATACACTGATTAGCGACTTGGTTTCCCCAGTTTTTTTTTTTTTTTTTTTTTTTTTTTTTTGTTTTTTATAATACGGCTTACTATCAAAAACCCGTACCACCAATGGGTCGCTAAAAGCTATATATTTAAAATTCTTTAACGTAAAAATGTATTATTATTAATAATATTATAGATAGAATAAACCAATATTTGATATTAAGAATTTAAAAAAAAACTCACAAAAATAAGAAAGAATGGAAAATTCTCCCTTGAGTAACAAAAATCGAGATTACTCATATAAAATTTACAGTTGATCCTCTTGACATGGACACGTTGGAACAAGTTAATTAATCTAGCTACAATTATATTCTCTGACATTATATTCTCGTGTAAACGTGTATGGTTCAATGTTTCGAGAATATGCTACGAATATCCACGATGAATTACGTCATTGCCCTGACTTCGAAATATGACGCTTTGAGAAATTATTACATATATACACAAATGCAAATGTTAAATCGATACTTGCCTCCATCTCTCACATTGCAGAACTCTCGTGTGGGAAATGTTTATCCCGTTACCCGTTCAAACGTGCATCGCGAATATTTGGCAAATTTGTCGCGTCTGTAATACACTGCATCTAATATAGCTTCTAGAGCGTATCGAGTTTTTGTGAAACATTCGTCGAAACGGTTTCTCTCCCGATAGTCAGTGCACTTTGCGATGCACTTTCTATGATAAATATAGTCGAATTCACTGTATTTTCTCTTTGGATAAAATAGCAAAGCTAGATTCACAGCATAAATATCAAGCAAAAGCTAGATCGACACATTCGCAACAAAATATGCACTGTTTCTAGCTTTAAGCTTAGTTGAGGTAGTGTGCTTATACAAAAAGTAAAATTCTTAAAATCAGACTAGAGTTAAATAAACGGCGAGATTATCTTACTTTTATCGAATTCTTATGCAATTGTACATTGCAATTATCAACATTTAAAAACTTGGTGCTCGATATATATCCTTAGGGAACTTTTCAAATAAATATTCAATTGTTCTTTAATAATTCTGTACTTTGCTGCAGAATTTAATCAGTGTCATTTTATTTTTTACGCGAGATATCTTCGCAAGATTTCTAAATCCGGACCACTTCGCTATTTATATATCTGAGCTACTATACTACGCGGCCACCTTGGATACCGCCGTTGCCCACGCCTAAAGCCCATTTTCTGATCCTTATCCGCCCACTCGGCTTTAACCGTACGTTAAACGTCCAATTGTCCAAATATCCAATTAATCAACTGTCCAATTATCTTGCCCACGTGTGAGCGATAACGCTACCGCTACGAAGTGCGACACGAAGATAAATAGGTAGATAAATAGACTATGAGCCCATTCGGGAACTTACATTATCTACGAGACCGCCCTAGCAAGATAGTTCACACTTGCATTGGAATCATTGTCCATTCACAAAAGTTTTGTCGCTCCTGTCACTCTGCTTCTCGAAATAGTTGTAGGCAGTCGAAAGATCTTTTTCCATCTTCGTAAAATTTATAATCACGTTTTTTTTCTTGACTTTATTCATTGTCTGAAATTTTCCCCTATTTGACGGACCTCTCTCGACGATCTGGTCTGGGAATGAAGAAAGAATCAGGTCCATCTAAAAACAGAAGGTGCGAGACGATGAGTACAGAAAAAGAGAGAAAGAGAAGTGACAATGGAATTTCATTATCTAGTGGAATTTGGAGAGAGAGAGAGAGAGTAAGTCGCGAGAGACGTTCTGCAGCGGATTACATTTAAACGAGAAAATCTGACTGACTGCGAGTGCTGGTGATCTCATCTCACCGATGCAGAGCACACTTGAGAAACAAATGATTTGTAGATTATCTCTTAGCTCTATCTTAGGGATCATCTATTTTTTACCATTTAACTTGACACCGTGTGAGAAAAAAATTAATAAGATTGATGAAAATAAGAATTAAAAAAAAACTAGAGAAAATAAAATATATACAATTTTACTAATTAAAAAGAAAGTAATGTTATAATTTAATTAAAATTCTCTTTTTTTAGCATTGAAGTCAGCTTATCTTATTTCTTGATTATCTCCTTAGTTACTTGTGCGTTTCGATGTACATATCAAACTTTTTATCTCTCTAAATAGATTGAATATAGAATCGTGTAAAGTAACGAAATGGTACATTTTTATATTTCACATTCGATTTCCGTCGTTATAATTATATTAATAATAATATAATAAATAATTATTTTTACGATAAAACATTTGCAATGACATTTCTGATAAAGAAATGAAACACGATTAGGATTATAAAATTATTACTGAACTTTTTGATCGATGAGTAAGTCTGAGAGGATTTGCAAAGTGAATTTGAGATTTTTAAATCTTTTTTTCTCAACATTGTCTTTTAGAAAGTTATTAAGTAAGACATTTACATTACATATTAAGTCTTGAAAGAGCTTTGTATGAAATGTGCTGGAAAATGTTTAAAAAAACTCGTTATGTTATGAAATATGTACAATACTATTACGTGTTCTATTACTGTGTTTAATATTGAAGAACTGAATTTTATAAGTATTGCTGACATAAAAAAATATGCAATATAAAAATAACATTTAAAAATATGTGACGTTGGAAAAACATTTTTTGTCTCGCTTTTTTTTTGGAAAATATTCTGTGTATGTTTTGATGATATGCTTTGATTGTTCTTATCATATCTCTCGATATTCACAGATTTTTATAAAATATTATTTTAGAAAAATATTGCGATTTAATTCCTAGAGATATTGTTAG
This sequence comes from Cataglyphis albicans, assembly GCA_038406275.1. Lineage (NCBI taxonomy): Eukaryota > Metazoa > Arthropoda > Insecta > Hymenoptera > Formicidae > Cataglyphis > Cataglyphis albicans. Next base: position 5,874,716 of record JBCAUJ010000024.1, read on the forward strand.
ATTCTATTGTTTACACACATAAAAGTTTACATCTACAGCATGAAACGTGCAAAACGTGCAAAAATATAAATGAACACAACAAACGATAATTAAAACAATAATGGACACATGCGACAATCAATAGATTTTTGATAGCGAAAAGCATCATTGCAATATTTCCCGCAAATTTATTTTGATATGCTGACTGGTATGTAAAAATGCAAGGGCGAAAATTGGTTAAATGACATTCAACGACAGAAGTGCGGTCATTTGCAATTTACAAATATATGAGTATTCTTTCGTTTAATCGCGCTGTAAAATGGAATTAAATTGTGCCAAACTCGGTGCCAAACGCTTTCCCGCTTGTTTTCCATGTATTAAAACAAATAAAGAATTAAACTAATATTTAAAATAAATGCTTTCAAAGTAAAAAATTTCTATTTTTTCTAAAAATTAGACATAAAGCTGATTAATGAATGCTTGATTATTTTCCTATATTTTTAGAAGCGAGAACACGCGCGTGTAAATCTAAAAAAAAATATAACGCAGTCATTCGGTTTTCAAAAATATATAACTTCTCGTTTTCCTATTTTTTTATAAGAATTGTTTAAATAAAGTGTGATCAAAATAATTATTCATCTTAAAAATTATTCACGATTTTGAATTTCTGCAATCTTTTATTAAAAAAATGTAAGTTTTATTCACAATTACTATTTCAAATAAAAGATGTTTTTAAAAAACGTTAATTTTTAGCAAATATGGTATCGTACATCTTTTCTCGATATAATGTTCTCAAATAAATATTTAAAGTTTTTCCTAAGCTTCCACGATGCGACGTATAATTGTATTAAACTAACGTAAGTTTAATTCAATCTTTCGATTTGCCGCGGAATCAGATATAAAGGAAGATCCGTGCGATAAATTTAAAGCGAATACCGGAATTAATGTTACATCTGAATTTACGAAATGAATAGCGACGTTGACGGACTATTCAATTTACCTCGATTGAATCATGTTCCCTTTGTTTAGGACATTCGTGGATAAGCGGACATTCGTGGCGCATGCACGGGCTTTCTAACAGTGTCCAGTCAACCAGGTTCGTTCGCTGACCAAGGTGTCGCAAAACAACATCTCACGGATGGACTACAAGATGCAGATTGGTCGAGTTTCGGGACTTCGACCCGCGGAAGGAGTTTCGAATCCACCTGAATCATGTATGTAAAAACGAAGGATTTTGGAACAAAATTTTAGCTCAAGTTAATGTTAAAAATTTTCAAATCGCACAATTCGATCAAATCTCGGTGTCGATTAAAATCTTTCAGCTGAGAGAGATAGCGGCCTCGAAATTCAATAGAGAAGATATTAAAGTTCGATAAAACATCTCCTTTTTCTTCTTTCTTTTATCTTCTTCACTTTTTTCTTTACGATACCGCAATAATTTAAGTAAGAACGTTATATAATGGAATTTTTTTATGAGTTTATAAAAGTCTTGTTTTTATCGGTTTTATGAAAACCGATGTAAAATTATCATCAAAAAATATTTTCCGCGATAAAACATATAATTTCTCTCATAAATCTATCATAAAGCTATCGATACCATGCGCGCTTCTCTCACGTGTTTTCGTTGCTTTCAAAGATTTTTCCGTCCGATATCAGCTATTTGTCAAATATTCGTATTATATATTTTACAGTTTATTTTAACTCAAATAAAGTCGCATATCTGAGATTAATATGTTGCCGAGGGCCGCGTCGTAAAATACGAATAAATTCTTTTCGAATATACCTCCGCCATTCCGCGAGTTCTAATTTTTATAGAATACGTAAACGTCATTGCTTAACTCGAGTCTTTGAGCAAAAGTAATTTCGGGTCTACATAACTCTCGCTTTATTCATACATTAAATTAAAAGCGGTTCACCGAGAATGGTAACGATTATGGTAATTTTTTAATGATATTACAAGGATAACTTTTTAAACCACTGCAGGGAAAAAAATTGCTAACACTATCTCTTTTATAAAATGGCACGAGGAAATTCGAAGAGTAAATTTCGAAAGATCGATAAACGCAATTTTGCGCAATTCTGTCATTCCATCTTTCGTTCTATCCGATATGAAAACGAGAGCGCTATCGACACATATAACAAACAACAGCGTGACATACCTCACGCTGGTACTTCTAGTCTGGCTGAGGCTGGGATGCCTCGTTACGGATGATCGGTAGCCTCTTCTGGGACAGCAAATCCATCCGCCGCAGGCAGCCGACAGGAAGCTCTCCCTGAAGTGCTTCGACATAAACCCGTAAACTATCGGGTTTATACAACTGCAATGCCAAATACCGGATTAAGAGAGCGACGGATTGAAAGTCGCCAACAGCTGGATGGCGGGTGATACAGCCGTTCAAGCCACACTGTTGCGTACACGCGCGGTGTTTCGCATCAAAATGCGGAATGAAATCTTCACTTTAAATCTGGACTGCGTAAGCGCGCGGCACAATTTCGACCCGTCTCCATTTTACATGCAAATTCTGTATCGACTATTCTATCTCAAGTGTTTCCCGCCCAGCCTCTCTGGAGAAAAGAAAAAGAAAAAGCAGGCTGTAAACATTCTACTACGGGGAAGGAATGACAAAAACTGGAGAAAATTCTCTCTTTTATAGAATATATTTTAAGAAAGTCCGTGTAAAAAAATACGTAATAACTCGGGAGTATAGAATGAGGATTATTTCTAATATACATAATATTTATCGTTAGAAGTTAATAATGTCTCTATCTATAATTAATATACAAAATAAAATAAAATGAAATATTTTTACATCCGTTAGATATATTAATGTTTTTAAAAAGAATTTCAGCTTTTGTCATTTTCCCAATAAAAAAGTAATATACTTTAAATTATTACATAAATACTTATTACATTTTTCTTTTAGAAAATAATATTCGTAATGTGATTCAATAATTAAAAGTTAGAAATATTATAGAATTATGAAGTATAAGCGGATTTGAATTAACGATTGAATAACAATAATTCATTTTATTTAATATATTTGTATTTGTGTTTCCAGTGTATTAGCCAGTTTATTATTGAAAAATAATGAGCCATTTTGTCTTATACTTTTATACGTGTCAAATATATGTCTGGCATATCCGCCAGTTAATTTGAGGATTTTTATAATCCTAAAAAAACTTTGGTAGCGAAAAACGTAATAGTAGCAGAATCGAATTTAAAGGATAAAAAATCGGCGATTCGAGATTTGTATTAATAAAAAAGTTTCTGCAAAATCAAAATTTGTTTGCGATCGTTAAGCATAAACTAGAATGTTTTACTACTTTTTTACAAATCTAGTTCTTGCTACTACGAATTCTCATACTATTTCGGAGCACACGTAGGGACGTCTATATTTACAAAATCAGTCCAAACACAGGTCAAACTTAGGAAACTTGCTAAACTCTGCCACGAAGATTTTTCCTTCCGTCCAATCGAGAAAAGTTAGGAGCTACTTTAAAATTTGAAATAGTATCTCTCCTATATACTAACGCTTGCAAAACTTATAACCAAAAATACAAAATTTCAGAGTTTATTCTCTTTATATATATATAAAAGTACCTTCCATAAAGTAAAAAATATATTGCTTTTCTAATTTCAAATAAGTTGTTTCATCATGTAGAAATAATTTAAGGTAAATTTGATATTTCAAAAAACTTTTCATTTTGATAAACTACTAACGTAGAAAAATGTTAAGTATATATACAAAAAATATTGCTATTTCAAAAAAAGATTAAATTTTCATTATGCTATAATTTCACTGCGCTTTGCGATATTATTTACGCGTCGATTAGTAATGCTTTCCCGTCTACAAAAAGCTTTTTTTTTAGAAATGTCAATTTCATATCATATTACACTATGCACAGAGGTTCAGCAGTCTCTAGTATTTGCAGTGCCGACTGTTACAGGAAAAGTATTTTCTAGTTTATCAATGGAAAAGCCTTGTCCATGGTACAAAATTGATTAAAAGTGCTAGTCAAAGAACAAAACATGAAATATTTTTCAAAAGCGCATTATATTCGAACAAAAGAAAAAGAAAGAGAGAGAGAGAGAGAACAAGAGGAAAAAATGCCTTAAATTTAAATATAAAATTTTTATTATTTAAGAAAAAAAAGTGATTATAAAAATTTTTAGTATTAGATATTTTTTTTTTTTTTTTTTTTTTTTTTTTGATTAAATATTAAATCAAACTTTCATTAAAGTAAACTCAACTGTACGATAAAAAGAATAGATAACGAAACATTGTTCATTTATTCTTTAGAGATTTAATTTCTCAATATTATACAATGTATTTGTCAAAGCGAGATTCCTTGTCATAATTCTCTTTGCTAAAATTTCAATACGCGGTTTGTCAAAGAAATCATATTATGAATGGTAATAACAAATGGTAATAACAAAAACTTTTCGTCTTTCAATAAAAATAAAATCAAATTAAAAGCATGAAATAAAATAAAGTAAAGTAATAGGAGATTATTTTTTTAGATTAAAAAATAATATCGTAGAAATAATACCAATTCTTTCAAAAGGTAAAAATAATATCAATTTTTTGGATTTTTTGGAAAACGGTAGAAACCCCGAGGCAGGGAATGCAATGTTCTCTCGCAATGACCCGAATCATTTCAATAGTATGCAATTTATCTATTGCATTCAATATTGTTGCCCAACAGCGATATGACTTGTTAAGCTAATCAGAGGTTGTTATCAAAATGATACACGATGTATTCGCAGAGATGGCTATTACAGCTATCATTCTATATTACGTATATAAAAAGCGAGTGGTACGAAAGAGAGAGCGGGCACACGCATTTGGCAAAAATTTAATAATTTTGCACGTATCCTTGCGCCGTCGTCGCACTTCAATGCGCAATTCAAAATTTTAATTCTAACCGAAAATATACCCACGCACAGCGTAATTTCGTAAAAACAAATTGTATATTCAAAAACGTATATGAAACGTCGAATAAATTTTTCATAAAAGAATCGTCACAAGTCAAATTTATATGTCGGAAAGATCAAACATCAAATCCAATCAATACGTTCATGTATATTTTTATGTTAGCGGAAAGTTTTAAAGTTTTCTATTTGCACTTCTCATGAAAAAAATTGTCGCGAAAATGTTTGCATTATCGAAACGAAGCTATGATTGCATTACGTATGCCCATTATTCAAAAATTATAGTAAAATTTGCCAAAGAATGCAATTCGTGTTCTATGCATAACGAATAATTCAATAGTAGTAGAGGAGATATAAATATGGAATATAACCCAACCCAAGCCACATACATATTACACAACACACACACATTTATAGAAAATAGAAAGGTTTCTAACTTTATGAATCTTGTATTTAAATAACACAACTTTGTAAATTGATAAATAGTGACGTCCTCTACATCCTCACTTTATTTAATTACTTTATACTATAGACTTATATTTTCTAACTTCTGCATTTTAGAGTTTTCAATACGAGCACATATCGGTTTACATATATGTATATATTAAAATATACATTCAACAATTTTCTCTTATTAATATTTTGAAACACTTACTTTCAAAAGATGTTAAATAAATATAATTTAACAAAAAATAAATAAATAAATCTATTTCTAATAAATTTTCGATATAACTTTTGCTTTGCAATTTATGTTTTGTGTGTAACAAATCCTCCCTAAATGTAATTGCTACAGTCAAGAAATATATTAATATTTCCCTCATATCGTGTATTCGTACTTCCTCTTTTACAATTTACATGTTACGGTGTATCCGCATGATTTATTGGCGAAACGTAATTAACGTCTGACCAGCGAGGCGCTTTCTCTATTGATAACATAAGCCTGCAAATGATCCTTTGAAAGCAACAATCTCCGCGATGATTTTGATTACACGAAAGACGAATTGCTATAGGCACGTGAGATTGGTTTTAAATTAACGATTCTCTGGGGTTTAATCTCCCATACAAATCCATAGTTATACATACCTGTTAAAGTAAGCCATCAATTGAAACATGGTATTGAGATGTTTGTGCGTCCCGTTCTTGAGACGCGGCAAGTAACCGTAAGCTGTCAGCACATTGTCGATGAGCATCGGGGCCCAGCAAATAGCGAATAACACCACAACAGCCACTAACATCTTCACTACCTGTTGATAAAGCATTTCCGAGCAGTCACGAAACAGTTTTCCGACATTTACAGGACCTTTACAGCCCTTGCGATATACGGAACATCTTAATATAGTATGTAGCAGTACTTAATATAATATAAAACAGAAAGTACATAGTTCTACATCAAGTATAACTAAAGTTTATCGAAAAACGTGGACAATTTTATCGGGCGAGTGTATAAATAACAAAAGAGATATTTTATCCCGTTAGTCTAGGTCACGATCTTTAGAAATAACATTTATAGTCTTTAGAAATAGCTCTTTCCTTAATCATTCTTTTAATATAAAATTAAAAGAAATTATTTTTATATAATCTTTTGGAATCTATAAGTCTTTTTAAATGAATATGATAACTCCAAGTTGTTAAACAAATAATTAAAAATTAATTAATAATGCGATATTTAAGAAGAACAATTCGATTATTGAGAGAATCTGCAGATGCACGTATTGTGAATTTATAGCTACCTATTTTTCAACGTTTAAACAAAGCAAAATTTTCAAAATCAAACCTGCTTTATTGTTCGTGATTCATCATCGTTCTCGTCCCGACGCGATTTACGCTCGTTTCCACTCTGTCGTTGCGTCATTGGTATAGATTCCGTGTCCACGCTATTTGGACTTAATCTAAAACAGATGAAAATTCCGCTATGATCGTATGCAAGAGGATCTCGTACTAATTACGCATTGTTAATATTATCGATGTCACGCATTACTGATTCCGGAATGAACGGATCGAAAATAAATCAGTTATTTCACGAACTAAACTTCAAGCAGAGGCAAATAGATAGCAAGATTTAATACGATTCTAGTACAAATAAGAGCACAAACAAATTTCCTTTCAATTATAGATCCCTTCATAAATTTAATAATAATTACATTCTATCTAATATAAAAATTTAATATTATGATATATATCACATGTAATATAAACACTCCAATACACTCTTTATATCACATTTTTTTAATTTTCACTGTGTTTTAAATTTTCACTATCATTAAATTGACACTCATAGATTCACATAAAGAGTAGAGAAGAATTGTTAATTTTGCCCATATTATGAAATTTCCTTTGATCAGCATAATTTTATCTTTTACCTATAGAGGAAACTCCTCTAAATTGCTCGATATATTAAAACCATAAATTGAAGAATAATCTAACAATACCAAGCCATGCAATCAGAGATACGTTTATTCAATGGTGTTAGATTTTATATATACAGTAATCTAAGAGATTAATGGCAATAGATAAAAACGCTTTCTCCTTTATGCATTTAACTTTTTTTTCAAATGAATAGAAAATCAATAGAAAATTTTCTAAAAAAAATCTTTACACTTTTTTCGATAAAAAAAGTCTCTACTTAAGTAAACTAAAAATAATCGTATGTTTTAATGAAAATAGTCATGAAAATTGTACAATTATTATCTTCATAGTATTCTTTTTTTTTTAATATAAAAGAATGCTTATTTCATGTGCGTCTAATTTTTACAAATTGAAAAGTTTGTCTTCAAACGTCTAAATAAATAAATAAATTTTATTATAAAATTTTTATCCCTTTTTGAAAGTGGAATTATATCCCACAATATTCTGTTTTTTTATATACTAATTAATACAAAAATCCTCTTTCTAAAGATGCAAGAATTTTCAATTTGTTAGGCAAATATTATTTATCTAAATATTATTCGAATTAAATTTCTTCAATTATCAATAGAACAGGGAGATCTCTCAAGTGCACATTTAGAATGCACATCGAGCTGCTGTTTAGAAATAGTTACTTACACGCAAGATGTTTTACAAGATGCGAGAAAGACGGTGAATCGAAATCAAGTCAAGTCATAAAGTGCAAACGCATTTCTGCATTCGCTATCGTATTTACCGATCGCCCTTGATCTATTTCAAGCAAACTGCCTGCAGCCTGCACTTTCCAAAGAAGCGCTATAAGCTATATAAGCATGACTACGATCAATTACCAGAAGTTTGCTTTCTGCCTAAGTTAAATATCACAACGCGTTCACATACGTATAGCTAATAGTAACAAACACGATAATTTGGATAATTATAGTCTTTCTGCAATAGTCCTAATTCAATTAAATTTGTGTACCTCAGGCTTTAAACGCACAATGTGCACTAAATCAAATTAAATAAGTTACGTTCCGTTTATAATTTGATGACATCGTGAGAAAAAGTTTTATATTACGTTTTAATTACATTGTATCTTCAATTCAAAAATTGACAAGGTGAAGGTTTATTTCGATCACGCGTTTGCATTTAGTATCATGAAACGATAAATCGCAAATGAAATCTCACAAGATGATATTATTTTATAGCGACAGTTGCCAAACAGCGCGCGTAAAATGCGTTGTAAATTGAAACGCGAGTCTCGTCGCGTATTATCATCGACCGATCTCGATACGAATTTCGACGAAATCCGAAAATCCACCTATTGGATTGCAATTTATATTAAATCGTTCGAGCGTCGTGTCACGAAACGTCCATCAAATGTCGAAAAATGGTATTTTCCTCCTTCCCTTCCCTATCTTGCCACGATTAATGATTGACGTTCGCGACGAGGTAATCGACGTTTCATATGAGACGAGAAAACACGCTTCTCAATTGCTCGGGGTGTCGCATTATGAAAGGCAAATAGCAGTTTATATGCCCACTTGTGGATTATATCATGTCCGCGCCTATATGGTGCAACGAACGTCGCGCATAAATTAATGACTGACGCGGAATCGGATTAACATCGATTATCCTTTTACACATGGTGGAATAAACGATAGAATTCAATCGTACAAAATTTCCAAACGCGCACGCGTATTTGCTGCCTATTTCACGAGATATATTATTGCCACTAATAAATATTTAACGATTTTCTATTTTCTATAGTTTTATTACCTATAGTTTTAATAAGCTTTATATAATTGAAAAGATTTTATTGTTTTAGTCTAGAAATTCTGCAAAATAACATAAAAATAATTCTCATTATTATTTTTTTATTACAATTAATTTTACTAATCATGTTAATTATCTGTTTCTTTTCTTGATTTCATTTTTTTTTCTTTCTTTCAATACATGTCTGGATAAATATTTTCACCAAAAGATGTATATATATATATTTCACGAGATTTGAAAAATTCCATTAAGGTATCTTACGTAACTGAAGTCTTAAAAGATATATGTTTTTGAATAAATTTTCTCGCGAAGCAGAAGAAAAGCATGCATTCGAGTAAAAAATTCAGTGTTCGATTAATCACCGTCACTCTACACTCTACACTTAAACTGAGAGTCACTCACTTGGGAGACGTTAAAATTGCTTGAGATGAGCGCGACTGAACAATATTAGAGAAATGAGGTGAAGATATATTTTCCGAGCTTTATTTTGTTCAACGGTATAGAGATGACTTTGATAAGCATTGTGAAAATTTTGAGCGTAAACACTCGGGGAATGAGAGTGGGGACACCCAGAATGAAGCAACGAGTATATGTATGTATGTATTATTGTGTATACGCGTGTGTGTACGTAAACGTCAATGTCAATAGCTTGACAGTTAGAAATACTGTCGTAAATATCCTTGCTAGCAGAAGCCGTACTTAAAGAGAGATAATACAAAGTGTCAATATAAACATAAATTTGAATTGAACAAAGACGATATTAATGATATTTTTCGAGAAGATATACTGTAACTGTAAAACGCGAGAATTATTCAAAAAAGGAGAATTTTTTTTTCAAACAACCAAAGACGAAAGAAAAGTGAAAAATTGGATTTTCTCTGAACTTACGCGTGTCGCGACGTCATATGATATCGACGCTTCATAACGCGCCAGATCTCCCAGCAGATGGTTGCGTAACAAAACGCCATGATACTTAGCGGTAATATCAGTACCACGATCAGCATATAGACCTCGTGGAATCGCCACAAAAATCCGGCTTCGGAATCACGAACGCACCAATAAGCAATATATTTCTCTCCGACCTGTTTGTGCGTCTGAAATACAGAGAAGGGTAAGACGGTGTGAATAAAGAAATACGCAAGAGGGGAGAACGTGCTGCTTCGAAATCTTTAACGGGATGCGTAAAAGACACGTTCTCTTGTGATAGGCGACTTTTTCGTCTTCCATCTCGCACAATTGCATTTATTAAGTCGTTAGACAGACATTTACATATACCGGTGATAAGATTTCGCCGGCGCATACGAGAGAGATTTTTATCGCTCCCTCGCCATTTACTTCACGGTGTCGTAAAAAGGATCAGCGCTCTATGCTTTATTAATCCTTTACGACATGACTTTTTTTCTTTGACTACAACCAGCAATCTTATGCATCTGAGAATGGGATATTTACTGAACAATTTAAGACACGAAAAAAGAATTCTCTTAAATTTTTATATCCTTTTCCTGATAAGAAGAAGAACAACAAAAGAATAACAATCACAAATCGTGACTGAAGTTAAATAAAAAGTCGTCTCAAATCTCAGTTTTCATTAAAAGCTTTTGCTATCGACGCTCATATACACATCATTTGCATTAATTTAAACACGAATATAAGGATACGCCATCTTTCTACATATTGAGATTTTTCAATGAGACAAGAGAGATCTGAGATAAAATGATTAATAAAAAATTCACTTTTGATAAATATTTTGGAAAAAAAATAAGATTCTCATTATTTTAAGAAAATTACGTTTGAAGTAAATGAAATAAAAAATAGAAAATAACTGTTTTATAAATATAATAATTTGTCAAAAGCTTTTCGCAAACTATATCTTTAAGCAAGTATCTCTGTTTCGGGCACTGAATTTTTCTTCATTCGCGTTTCATTTTCAACGGCTCCATAACTTTTATGTGAGATCTGAAAGAATTTCATTTACTTCAATCTTTCATTTTTACTATTTGGCGAGAGTAAAAAAAATAGTCTTTCGCATAAGAAAAACTTAGCGGTGAATTGCAATTTAAGAATATTATGCCTGATTGAAAAAATAAATTTTACATCCCGACTCCATCATAATTACAATCGATTTATCTCTGATGTCATTGAAAAATTCTTATCTTATATAAAATACAATTTTTGCAAATTACAACATTGTTCGAATTAAACGAATGTGGAAACGTATCGATAAATGACTTTGAAAGTTTTCTCTAAAGAATGTAAAAAAGAAAATTTTGAAACTCCAAACACTCTGTGTTCGTATCCTATATTTAACGCTTACTCATGATTCAAAAAATTTCAGATACGAGATAATCTTCATATGGAACATAAAACACTTGGTATCAAATAATGCATTTAGCGTTAAATGCAAAGTATGAATGCGGATCAGAATAAAGATTAAAGATTAAATACAATAGTTTTAAAACAGACCTTGTATATATGAATAATGAGATGTACTTATCAAGTTGTTACCTGTTTACTCGAAAAAATCGCATGCTTTGAGAAAACTTTCTTTGGAATCAACTGGAAATCTAATCATGTTGGATTCTCTCGACTTTTCACTACGCGGACGATTATGCCGGCTTAGAGGTGTCTTTTTAACGTCGTTCAGATAAACGTCGTTCCTCAAAGTAAGTGGGTGGAGCGAGATATATTAGCTTCATCGGACATATAATTACGGGGCGTATCGTTCTCGGATTTCGTGATTTAAGTATGAGCGAGAGCGAAATATTGCCGAGTATCGTATCGCGTATACGCGAATATCAAAGTTAATCAATGATGCCGCGCGCCGTGTGAAACAGAATAATAATTGCCAATGAAAAATTATATATACAAATATGTATATAACTTCGGGCGTATCGTTTTTGTACAGCGAAAAATCGCTCGAAGGCTCGATATCGATATGATATACTTGAATTTGTATTTAATGGACTTTTAATACATATGCGCAGAATATTTTCCAGATCTGTTGCAAACGGCTTAATTTACATGTTGTAAATTCTATCGAATATAAATTCTACATTAATTCTTCTACATTAATTGAAATATATACCGGTGTAATATCTCTTAGAATTTTTTCATCGATTTCTCCTTAGCGAGAAATTGTCGAAAATCATTAAAGGATGAGGAATAACATGCTTTTCCTAAATTCGGCATTCCGCGGATAGAAAATAAAATATTATTTATGTAAATTTTACTTTTACGCGGTTTTAATTAGAACAGATTGGATTAAATGAAGGTGAAGGATTTAATGCTGAAAATTGAAAATAATGGTATGCGATTTAATTAAAAACATCAACTACAAATATGTGAGAGAATATAGGCGTACCTGTGTAAAAATCATTGGAATTCCCAGTAGAAACGATGTAATCCAAGTTATAATCACGATCTTGCGAGCTTGACTTATAGTGCACGTGTACTGTGCTCTCATTGGATGCACTATCGCATAATATCTGAAACGATATCAAAATAATATAAATTTTAAGAAGTTGTATTTTAAATATAAATATGTATGTATCAAATGCAGAAATATAAAATTCACAATAAATTTTATTAAAATTAACATTATATTGCTATGGAAAATAATATCTATTAAAATAAAATCGATAGTTTTACTAAAAATTTTAAATTTTCCATAAACGAACGAATCACAACTAAAGCAATAAAAACGCAAAGTATTTCCAAAAAAGTTTCATATGCTAATTACGATTCTCGCAACGTTCTCATTTGTACATTTATAAAGTGTTTTATCCTGTCTTACGAGATACATTATTTGAGAACTAGCATTTAATGCGCAGATATTAATCTAAGCGTATTTCATCATTCCGTTTTTGCAGTACGAAAAGATATGATAAAACCGCACGATCTAAGAGATCATATAATAAAAAGAGCTTAACCGCGTAGCAATTTTATTCGCATATCACGTCGCGAAATATTTTGAAATAGCTATGTCGGAGTAAGCATTACGCCATAAAATGGTGCGTCCAGAGTGAAATCTCAGTGAAGTCGACTATTTTGAGTATATACTCTCTCTCTTAACGGCATACCTTCAACCCGTAGCTGTTAAAAACGGGTACTCAAAGTGAATAAAAGGATTACATGCAAAAAGGATTCAACAAATTTCTACGCGGAATAAGTCCAAACAAAAGCAAAAAATTTAATTCGTAAATTTAATTTTTAGTTAAGAGAAACAAAACTTTGAAACAAAAATCTATGTCGCAGAGTTTCATCTCAAAAAAATATTCTTTTTGCTCGAAATAAGATATTGCAAATAGTTATTAATTTTTTCTATACACGTACTTTTTCTGCCATTTTAATAATTTAATAGTAAACATTCTTTGACCACATTTAAAAATGATGATTTTCTTCTGAGCAAGAGTATCAAAATAATTATATATATATATATAATTTTATAATAATTGTTAATTCAAAACAAGAAAAATTCAACGAATTAAAAAAAAAAAAGAATGATAAACTCGTACTTTTTAATTACTTCAAGTAAATTTTAATAAAAATTTATTTATTTTTAAAATAACAAAAATATGAAATGTGTTAATAATTCAAAAATTATAATACAAAAAATGGGATAATTTTAATCGACATTTTTATAAGGAAAAAATCAACTTTAAATGGAAAGAAATAAAAAAAAATCTATTAGAACAACGCATAAAATATTTTACAAGCGCAAAATAAAGAATCTGAGTTTTATTAAAATGTTCGAAAAATTGTCGAGACAAAGAATTTTATTATTTACAAAAGATGTTTTGCGAGTTTGTGCTTGTTTAACAGATTGAGAAAAAATACTTGCGCGAAACTGCAAATAAGTAGGAGGCTTAAATTAAATGAAGAAAAATTTAGCCAAGAAATTTTATTCGAGGAAAAAAAGCGCTTATCAGATTGAACTTCTCAGTTGGCAGAAAAAGGAGAATTTAATATAATAGGTAATAGAATAAGGATAGGATAATAAAAATAAAATAGATATATAAGCGGATAGGGTAGATACACCAATAGCGTAATAGGGTGGAAAAACGGTTGAAGCTGCATCCTATGCTGTCCTCTCTCATCTCCTACGGAGATTTCCGCCAGAGAGCTTTTTCCTCTTTGTTCGCGTGCAGCGAGGATAAAAGGGACCAGAGTGGCCATCTCCTCCTTGTTTTCGGCGAACGGTGTTATCGTCATCACATGAATACAAATTGCCTGACCGTTTATATTCGTGTAGTTGCGCCGATAAGGGCGGCAGAAAGAGTGAAACGCGGAAAACAGCAAGCCGCCGACGATTTTTTATCGCCCTCGAACCGCGTTGACGTTTTACGATCGCCGCCGGGATTGCCGCCGGGATTGCCGCCGTGGGATATGCGACCGCGCAAATATCGTTTGGCGTTTCAATGATGATTTTTTTTTCATCATCGTCATCGAGGTATAAACCGCGTTAACAGTGTTTCAAAACTGGATGAAACCGGGATGGATTCCACGAGACGCGATCATTCCTAGATCAAGTTTCCGTTTGTATCACGAAAAACGAATAAAAAGGATTGAACTTCATCTCTCTGAAGGGTCGATAAACATCTGCCGTTTCTCGTATATAACATCTTTAAGCGATATTCATTTCAATTATTTACATGCTTATACGCATATGTTAATCCTTAATACATATGTTATATGTATATGTATATGTACATCGCGTACGGTAATCGTCACTTACTTTTCCTTTAATATAAAAAGTGGAATTGTTATAAGAGGAAGAAACTCAATGCATTAATATATTTTTTAACAACATGCATTAATATAGTTTAAAAAACATAATAAAATAAAAGCTGGTATTTTTAATCTAATTTATGGATATTCTAGGACGTTTTATTCGTTCAGCATAGCATATACGTCTTTGTCAGGGCATATAGTGTGACATGTAATATTGTTCGATGACAATAACTCAAATTGTAAAAATTTAACATTTCCTCGCTTCGTCATTTCCATTATACAAAGAGCGTCTCGGATAAATTTGATATAAGATATATGCATCAAATTACAAACTTAAAACATCCTTTCCCATTTGCAAACATGTTTACAATATTGGACATATAAATTCGATATTTACGTATCACGATAATTTTATAAACATCAAGATAATTTTTCAATTTTCACTTCTTCATCGAAAAAAACCTAAAAGAGTCTGTATATATTCCTTGCATGTGGATTTCCTCATCAAATTATTATACAACTATCGATTGTATAATGCTGTCGAATATTATACAATCTGCTGCTCGCCTACACTGTTGTGCTGATAAATTAAGCGATTATATACGAGCCACAGATCTGTATATATTATATCTAGACTACTAACAGCGATGTGAAGCCAAGGCAGTCTACAATTGGGCAAAAAAAAAATATGTATATATATATATATATATATATACAGATTAAGTTAATATACAATGCACATACACTTACATTTATATCCATTATTTCCATTTCGCTCAATTGTAAATGATTGCCCTTGTTTCACGTATTACCATAAAAGACAGCCGTAACAATATAGATCTAATATACAGAAATCCGTGAAAACAGCAACCCAATTGATCGTTATTTTGATATTTTGCAGATTTATGTAATAGTTATTAAATGCGGATTAAATTCCTAACAAATAGCAAATAAAAATACTTTACGAAATGATAAATGATTCGACAGTGAAATATACATATACAAAATATCAAAACTTTTAATTTTATTTTTTACTTTAAATTTTAATGATAAATCTAATTGTAATAGTAAAATTTCAATTTGTCGAGGCGATTCTTTCATTATTAAAATACGAAGGCGTTGACGAAATTTTGTATATATTTGCATATTTGTATATAGTTGCAAACATATCAAAATTATATTGTTATATTATTATTATTATTATTATATCGTGTGATTAGTTTGAAATTCAAAAATTGTTCACACATATAAATTAAGCATAATTCGGAGCTAAAGCAAACTAGATGGCTTTTTAATTTCTCAGAGTAGATCATAATCAGAAATATTTTCAAAGATGTCTTGAGATAGTAAGTACTATAAATAAAAGACGTATCTCCGACACCTAACAGATTGCGAATAGAATGTGAATTATGTGCAAAATTCTTGTGTTGAAACTAAATTGAAACGAATCGTGACATCGTGAAAATCTACCGTTTCGTTTTACGGAGTTGTCTTAATTATTGTCTATCTCTCTCAGAAAAATTGGCTAAATACGGAAAACTTCGCTCACTCCAAGCACTCATGATTCTTTTTTCTAATTCGAGAAAATCTTTTTATATCAATCTGCTTGTTTCAAAGGGTTTATTGCTGATTTTTAAATATCAAATTATACATTTCAGTTCTTTTTTGTAAAATCTTGTCGATAGCGTTGCGAGCTTCCGAAAAAAAAGAATGAGAAAGGGGAATTTATAATAAACACGATAGAAGTAAAATAATTAATTCTTTCCTTGAAAGAATTTGTCAAGAATAATTGTTATTAGATTACGGCGTTATTAGCTAGTGACCTGAATATGGAAAAAGGAATGAAACTGTACTCGATTCTCCTCTTTCTTGTGAAAATCATCTAGTCATTCTTGAATTAATGCCAAGTAGTGAAGTAATCGGGCGCCGGTGGCGCCTGGATTGTAATTTCTACGTGCGGTTCTTTCACGGAAATGTAACAACCGTGCCAGACGAGATTGCATAATTAATTCTTCCGCGTATCTCCGACGCTATTTAGATCGTCAGAATAACGTACGCCAATTCGAGAGAGACGAGAGGACGCCGCATCGAAATCCGAGACGGCGCGAGAAGAAACGTCAAGACAAAAAATTCTTTCAGCTTTTCCTCAATTTTATAGGGATAATGCGGGACGAAAAAGAGGCAAATCTTTCCGACAAGGATCTCCGTAAGTCATCCCGCGAGTTCTCGAATTAATGGTAATTCAATTTCAAAAGCTTCACGTTGTCGTCACTCATTGCGCGCGACAAAACCGAAAGAAAAGAAGAGAGATGGATGGAGAGAGGGGGGAAGGGGGAGAGGGAGAGGGAGAGAGAGAGAGAGAGAGTGAGAGAGAAAAGATCGTTATTTAGGATGACTATGTCGCTTGAACGAAATAAAAGGATAGCCTGTTCGCGTCTGAAAAGATGGAAACGCCGGAAGAGCGTCTCCTTCCGGCGTTTCTTCTTCAACATATTCTTGCCAGAAGGTCATAGAAAACAATTCTTCTTAAGCGCTAACGCATAGCATCGATGACGATCTAGCTGCAAATTTTCAAGATGATAAAATTCTCGTAAAATTCAGACAGTATTACTGAGAAGAAGTTGGCGCGAAAGATAAGTCAAATATTGAAAAATCATTAAATAAATGAAATTCTTTCAACTTTAAAGGTTCGATAAAAAAAATATTTTCCAAAAAATTTTCTAAAAAAAGCTTCAATTATTATGACTATTATGACCGTCAATCACGTTTCTTATCGATAATAATTGATATTTCATTTTAATGTGATAGATACGCATATGCCGTGCTTTTTCAATAATCCAGTAAAACTATGAGCAATGCTTAAAATATATAAATCTTTCTTTATGAGAACATTATACAATGATGAATATTTCAAAAAATTTTATCAATATTTCTACGAGTCTTTTAATCGAATATTATAAAAGATAATGAAAATGTAATACTCATAAGTATTGAAAAAATACTTGTCATACATATCATACATATGACACGTATTATATTACGCGCAATAATACTGCAAAATAATATTGTGGAAAAACGTTACGATTAAATGTCGAAATTCTATCTCTCTGCTCGGTATTACCCTGAAAAATTACAAAAGTTGGAGAAATACAAGGTGCTGCTTTTTAAGGGAGTTTTATTCGACAAGCAGAAATTTTGTACACGTTACCTAGCTTTTACGCTTTGATAACACAGTGCCGCATGGCATTATATTACAAAGTATGTTTCTCGGAATTTCTCGGATTTTCATGGCAATTTATTCGCGCACAGCGCTGAAATCTCTATCGTACCACCATACATTGCTCGTGGTAATTCGAATACATAATGTTTGTTGTTGAACGTTGTACGGGGCTTTATTTTCTCGCAATAATCTCTTTTCCCATTACGTCGAGTACATCGAGTTATATTAGCGGTTTCCATTGCAAATTATTATTATGCTCTTATGAACATGGTAACGGGGAGAATTATTTATTTGACAAAATATTAAATGAAATAACCATCGCACATGTAAAAAGAGGGACAATATATTTAATAGAAATCACTTTTATTTTTTTATAAGAATTTTCTACTTTTTCAACGTTCAATTCTCTGAATTCAGATAAAACTAACCATTTTTCCAAGTCCCCAAATTAAATATGATGTTTTAAACAAACGCTCGACATAAATCTAAAATTCTATCAATCGGGTGAATTTATGCAGATAGTTACAACACAAATGTATAGATACCTATATACTTTACGACAACGTTACAACGCTCACAAACGTTCGCGGTATTTTACGACAGTCTCAATGTTTATTGCTCAAGTGACCCGTGACCCGATGATGTTCGGCAAGAGTGATCGACAAGAGTATAATCTTACCTTTCGACCGACATCGCGGTGAGAGTGACAACTGAGCAGATAGCCGACACGCTCTGCATGTAATGTACAACTTTGCAAAGAAAGATGCCCATGGTCCATGTATAGGAAAATAGTTTCGCTACCTGCAACAAATTATGGCGTGTACATGAATTTGCAGAAGACGTAATTACAAATGATTACAAATTAGAAGAAGTAAAATATTTCCTATACTCGCTTCTACAAATATATACGTTAAGTTATCTGAATTATCAATTTAATGCGGCAATCGCCGCGTAATGTTGCATTCGCGATATTACTATGAAAAATATAATATCGCATAAATAGATTAATTGACGATACTTTTTCCAAGATATAATTCGCGCTATTCGTGACGATTCAATCGACCTCACACACGCAGGCAATTATATATCGGGCAAAAGTCAGGCGCGCGTGGGGACTGGCAAGTGAGAGAAAGGAAGGCGCTTTATTCCTTCCAAATGCTCTAGTAATTGCGCCCGGGACCCACATACGAGAGGTAAAAGCACGCACAAATACGTGCGCGATGCACCTGGGAACGCGAAAGCTTGATTGCATTGGCTTTCCTCTTCGCGATTTCTCCGATTTACACCCCTCCCTCATCGTTTAGCAAATTATCGAGCACAAATGTATTATGTATTTCCAAGAATACGTAATGCAATTTTACAGTCACTATATTTGTAACTGGCTGCATAATGCATACGAGACAATGTCGATTTACGCGCTTCGAAAATGATTAATGAATTATTGTGAAAGAGCGTGTTTTCACACCACGTACACAGTTGCGCGCGTCTTTTTAAGTTCCTAGAATAATAAAACAAATAAAATGTTTGTACCAAAATACGTGCGTCCTTGAAACAAAAAATACAGAAATTTCGCAACCCTGCACAATCTCATTTTCCTCTTTTTATTTTTCCTTTTACCTCGGAATAACAAGCAAGTTAATCAACCATTTATAATAGAAAAATTCAGGTAATTAATCAGAGTCTGCGCGCATGGGAGCATTTTCTATAATTTTCTCGCAAAGTAGAAAATGTGATTTGTGTATCTTTCAATATATGGTTATTATACTAGAAATGCGTGCCGCGTATTTTGCTAAATATTTTTTATGTAATTTTAATTATTAAAATAATTACTCTCTGTAATTACTAAAACAATTACTAAAATAATTATTTAAATAAAAAGATCAATTTCTCCTCTTCCCGTGATAATACCAATGTAACCACTTTCGGATAGCCAGTTTGCAATTGAGATTCAAATGTTACCTCACTGACGCGTGAAAACTTTGATCATTCACGAGGAGATAGATATTAAATTCGGAAACTTTTACATCAAAGATGTCGATGACTTTAATCAACATCCATTGTATTGTTAACCGCAGGTGTCGGTATTGTTATAATCAGCTCTTGACACGATAGAGATTTATACTCGGAACTTTGTTAAAAGTCAAAGTCTACAATGAAAATGTACGCACACTCAGAACTTTGTAAACTTATTGAAGGGATACTTCTGGCACGTTACGACAGCACTCTCGTGAAATTAGATACTCGAGGAGAAAAGCATAGCAAGATAAATTTAATGCCCCCTTCGTTCATTTTCTACACGCACATTTACGCACGCGCACTTGTGCAAGAGATCAAATTCTGTCTCGCGACGTTATTAAAACTTGAAAAGGAATACAATTGGAATTCTTCCCTTACATTCTTTGCGTTGCAGAAGCAATCTCTCAAGCGATCGATTCAATCTTCGCCATAAGACGAGAGACATAGCATCGAGAAATATAAATATATAAATATAAGCATTCTTGAAATTTCAATCTAGCGTACACTGTCGTAATAAATGAGATGAAAGAGAGGACGTCGAACGGCATCGCAGCAAAGTATCCTTCGCGCTGAGACAAGGGTAATGTCGAGGCAAGATCTCGTTGGAGTAAAACATATTGCTATACGTATCGTGTCGACGTAAGATCAAATATTCTTATATGAGTTCTTTAAATGTCAGCGGCGGTGCAATTCTGATGCTTAGGATATAGTTCCTCCTTTGAGATTCATCTCGAATCTAACGCCCGCAACTCTGACAACATAATTGCGACAACATCTGCGAGATTGCACCAATCAGACAGAGTGTTTGCAATCTGCAAAGTTAACGATGCTGCGTGATTTTCATTAGACATTAGATGTTTTAATAATTCTCTCGGTCTCGACAAAAATTTCATTTAAATAAGATCCATTTAAAGTTTAATTGAAAAAAAAATTAAAATGTTTATTTTTGCTTCTTAAGTTAGAATATGTCTTTATTTTTTGAGAAATTAACAATGATTTGGTATTTTCATTGAGAAAAAGTTAATCCTAAATGGATCACAAAATTAATAGTTTACGAAATTTTGGAGAATTTGTTTTTAAAATATCATAAAATGAGAATTTTCAATTCTTTCAAGTAATTTTTGAAGTAAACAGATTCTCATAAAAATACAAGAGTCTAATTTTACATAATATTAGCATAGTATAGATATTGTTTTGCATTTTAATTAAAAATTAGAAATAAATCGAAGCAAGATGTACAAAAGAGAGAATTAGCAATTTTATAAAAAAACAATTTCGACAAAGTTGAAAATTGTTTGTGTATCTTGTGAATCAAGAGATTAATTTCATGTTCATGTAATTTAACGCAATTGCGCATGATATAGGTTGGTGGTTGATTCGTCCTCAAAAACCATTTCATACCGATTCGAATTAAAATGGGCTATAAATAACAAACAATTCGGTTTTTTTCATTTTTATGGCATCGACAGCTTATCGGAACAGTCGGCACAATTTATTTCTATCCATTTCCTCCCCCTCCCCCCCCCTCTCTCTCTCTCGTGTAACGGATAAAACAAAGACTATCCGTCCGATGTGACAAGTCGAAACGAATTCTTCTCGACAATTACAAAATGCGATTATCGCATATGGATTATTCACGGTACAACTATTTTCTTGGCAGTAAATTATAAATTTTTCTTCTGATTTTCTTATTGAAAAGTCGAAGCTTCCAAAATTTTATTACACTAAACAAATATCGAAAAATTGCTCCCGAAACAGTAAATAATGGCAATTAAAAGACGCGACAAAAAAAAAAAATATATATATATATATGAATACCTGAAAACCTTATTTAATTTCAAGATTTTATTTTAACAAATTAAAAATCAAAACAAATAAAATATCTTTGCAAAGTTGCAAAGATATTTAATACCGACAATAAATATTAAAAATTATGATGATACACGGACAATTCCCGACAACTTCCTCTACATATAAATACAGGCAATAAAAAAAATTGTTTAATTGATAAATAAATAAAACGCATGATAACAATGTATCGATATTATGATAGAAAATTGGAGAAATCCGCTTGTAAAGATAAAATGTGCAACAATCGAAAAAATTGGAAAAAAAATCGCTTGTTAAGCTGAAACGTGCAGTTCGTAACAAATTCATTTGCAACACTATAATCAAAAATACTATGCCTGGGATACGGGAGCTGACATAGCAATTTAGCTTTCGAAAGAATGTAGCCACTACACGTGCATTCGAAGTACGTTATCGATTGTACGTAGAGAGCAAGCTTCCTGAAAATGCAGGACACGTAAATAATACGATGAGGGCGAGTATAGCACGACCATAGTCGCAAATGAAACTTTTCATAGTGGTATCGAACTCGATTGTCCCGCGGGGTGGAATAATATAAAGGCGACAAACATATAGCCAAACGACAAACAAGCCTTATTAAGGTCCAGTTATCGATAATCGATTGCTAGGCGCACGTTTGCGTTCGCGATTATCGAATTAATTTTGGAAAGGTACAATGTGTAGAGTATCTTCCCATTGTCGCAATACAATAACGGTCTTTAAGCAAAATGGCGAAAACGATAACAATAATTAATGCACAATAACGTTGCACTAAGTAGATGAAGCGTTATCGCACGCCACCGTTATTTAACACCCGTCTTACTACCCGTCCACTATCAGTCTTGAACAAGCAGTTCCATCACCTTATCTATGACATTCTAACAAAAGCTCGTGCATAAATGAGTCTCCTTTTCTATATTAAACAAGATCAATTTATCACAGGCACATTTATTGAAGTGACATCTTTTCTGACTTTTTCTATTTTTACATGCGATTAATATTAGTCGAGAGAATCAGAAAGCCTTAGAAATTAATATATAATATAGATACTACAATCAGATTATCTCCTTGGTGTTTGCATTTTATTAATTAAATATATATCGAGGATATCTTATTTTTATTTTATTATCTTTCAGTATACAATAAATTTAGTTGAAATTATTTCCTCGATAAAAAGTAATTAAAAATATTTTTATATTTTTTAAAGTCTTAAGATAAGAATTTTTTAGTAATTAGTAAATAAAAATAAAGAGCTTTTAAAGCAAATTGAATTAAGCTTCAAAGTTTAATGTGGATATCATATTCTTTGATTAATCTCAAATAGGCATTATTTTAACAATATTTCAATCTGAGATGTATTTATAGAGAGAAAGATAGTATAAGGTTGAAACTCCAAACTTTTCGCTAAAAAAAATTCAATTCTCTATACCTCGATAAAGCATCCCGTGTTTCCTAAATGAAAACGAATATAATTTAAATTTCCGCATCTTAACGTTTTAACGTGAAACATGATTGAAATCTCTGGATTTCTGCTAAGAATATTTATAATAAAGCTAAAAAGCTAAAAGTTTATTTTCACTAATATTCGCATAAAATGATTTATCTCAGTGTAATAAGAATTAAATTCTGTTGGTATTCATTGTATACCTTAATCCATTTTCGTGTAAAGACAATCCAATTTCAGGTATTCAAGACGTCGCAAATTCACGCAAATATATATTTTAAATATATTTATATATTATAAAATTGCAAAATTTTTCATCTACCATTAATATTAAAAAAATATATGCATATTATTAAATAATACATAGTGCGATACATGTTACACAATTTAGATTTAATCTTAATGAAAATATTGAAAGAGTTCATTTTGTCCATCGTAGCCTTTCATATCTCAGTGTTTTATATCTTAGTAAATGAGCTTACTATTAAATTTATATCGAAATAAACTTTTCTCAACATTTTCAAAATCATAATTTTTTCTGTTTTTTTCAAAAACAGCATTTATTCTATACCTTTGACCTAATTTTGCAGAGAAATCATCCATATCGATTTCATTATCACACCACATTCTCCGTATGATATTTATTTTTTTTCCTTATCGCCGGACACCAGTCAGTGCAATAAAAAAAGCTTCAAGAGCAAAAAAAAAAAGCTTCTCTAGGCGGCACAATTATCGCGATGCACTTGTCTTATATTTGTCAGCAATCGGATTATTTCGCGCCATCAAGCTTGGAGCAACGCGCGGTATGCACATTTCGTTAAACATTAAAGCGCAACGCAACGACTTTTCTAACGAAACGCTCGCGCGTTCAGCATTCAGAAAAGGGAAATATATGCTGGAAATATATATTCCCGGCGAAAATTGCACCCGCGGCACACTCGATTTGCTTCGATAATTTCGCGAAACAACGCACTTCTCTAAGTAATTTGTCTGAAAATTTCGCTCTACTCTTAACATGTCTTTGTAACAATGTTATTAATCCTATCATGATATTAATTCATATATCATAATTAATCAATATTAAGCGATATATTCTTTTTGATCATCAATGATGCGCGGCATATCATTTTTGATTCGAAGCGCGAATACCAAAGCGCTTTTTCCGACTATTGTTATAAATTACTTTGTATAAGATATATTAATGAGTAAGAAAAATATATCGCGCGCGCGACATTAAAAAAGTTGCTAAAATATATAATCTCTGTGATAAAAACATATAAACTTTTAACATAATTTTTTTTTTTTTTTTTGAATAGAATATTAAATACTATTTGCATCTATATTATTATTAGATGCTACATTGCATCTATATTAATCTAATGTTAATATTTTATAAACAAAAGTTTCATTCAAAGAATTCCATGTCTCCGTTATTAAAACCATTTATTTGGCTCTTCGTCGATGTCGGCGAGAACATCACTAATCACAGAAGATACCAGCGCGGCTATGCATAATCCAGCGTGACGGCAAATCGTATTAACCTAATTCTTAGTACCGGTTTTGCAGTAAGTATAACGTCGAGCGAAAGCATGTTAAGCGTTAACTAAAATTTAATTTTGCAAGCAAAGTGGTCTAACGTACAGCTTGCTCACGATTAATAAAAAAAAATGAGTGTTTCTCCATATGTTTCTTTCGCTAAAATGTATACTGAAAATAAAAGCATGTAATCAAATTAATATAACGTATCAAAGAAGTTCTTAAAGGGTCCACGAATGGCTTTATAACAATTTTCCTATACATTGCAGATATTTTACCGCGTACTAAATGAACTCGAACGATATTAGAGAAAAAGGAAAGCGGAGAAAGACGTATCATTTTCATCATTTTATATACGTAACTTTAGGCAAAAAAAAAAAAAAAATATCATATAAGGAGATCTTCTTGATACGGCAAATTTCTCATGTGATCTATAGATGTCTTGTCAATGATATTTCAATTTACAGACTTATCGGGTCATGCAAGATACACCTATCAGCTATCTTTTCGCGAGCCGATAAACACGCGATTACTATTTAACGCTATATACATTATGTATGAGTGTCCCATCAACGCCATCACAGGTAGAAAAGGTCCTCAATTTAGCGAGTGACATTTATCGCACATATTATTTACGCTAGACAAACGCGATGCTGAATCAGCGACCGTATAAATAAGGCGATAATACACATCGCGCTCCTGTACAATAGCGAAAAATATTCGCATAGAAGGTCGATTCGACGTAATCGACGCGAGAATAAATATTAACGTTCATCGTCTATCGTTATACTCATTAACAACAAGCAATTCTTGTTTCAAGAAAAGTATTTCATTAAAACATTCTGCGTTTATATTTGGATTACGTGATTGCGGTGTGCTGACCATGTTCTACTGTTATCTTGGCGTAGAATAGCCTTCCTCTTTTGGGGCAAAGTAAATATTTGTTAAGAATGAGCAATATTATGTGTAAGATTTACAATCGATACTCCTGTACATATCTCACATAGGCATCTCGAATTATTACTTAATTATTAGAAACAAAGAAATTAGCAAAAAATAAATCAATAACATTCTTGTGCGTTATTCCCACTTTGTGTGGGGCAAATTTAAAGTTTTTTTTTTTTTTTTTTTTTTTTTTTTTTTTTTTTTCAATCTTGAAGGAAATACAAATGATTTATTCAATTTATTCATTCGCAAACACGAGCGCGTGCGAGAAATTTTTCATCCATACTCTTGAAAAATGGAAATTGCTAATTTTGCTTCCGTTATATGTCACATACATTAAAATTATGCATAGAATGCAAATTAATACGCGTGGAATATACGTGTGAGATCACTCTTGAAAATTTAGAGATCGTCGCTATCATCCACTTGTCGATTTATTTAATGCAAATCCGCGAAAATCGCCTATTTTTTCCGCCTTAATATTTATTGACAAATTGTCGATAATCCGAGCTAAAGTAACAATCAGTCAACTATATGTACAGTATCTGATCCATGCTATAAATTTTCGCAGTGCCCGGCCGTTCCGGTACACGTACGGCGTTTACGCCCATGTATCATAACTTACGTCGCGTAACTGCATAACGACCCGGAGAGAAGATTGAAAAATTGTCGTATAAAGGAAACAACTCGGCTCGATAGGAATATTCTTGTGAAAAACTACACACCGGCAAATAACGACGTCTATAAACACGCGTGTGTGAAAAATTGTTCAACATTGGGATCTTATTCCCCAAACACGCAATATTATGAATAAAAAATGTTCAACCCTAAAATAGAATGGTCGTAATATTTGAACGCTAATACTAATGATAGATAAAAATAATGAATATTAATAATATAGTTTTGTCAATTATAAATAATTTCAAACTAAATTTCTTTTTTTTTTCTTTTTTTTTTTTTACTTGTTAATACAATAAAACAAGATTTTTAGGATACAAATCTGTTTTTTATTTTTAAACATGTTAATTTTAATTAACGAATTTTTTTAACGAAATTTTAACAAATGCCATTTCGATTGTATTGGATTGTTCGGAAAGTCATTTCGTTTTTTTTGGGAACATGAAAGCAGTTTTCGTATAATGAATAAATATTTTACTAAATTATACGAAAACTGTCTTTCACGTTCCCCAAAAAAAACGAAATGACTTTCCGAACAACCCAATATGATATAATGATAATAAACGTTTTGTATAAAACTCAATTTCTTCTGATTTTTTGACTTAATAAAAATCTCTAATTCTCTTAACTTTTATTGTTTCGACTTAATAATTTGTTTGATAAAGCTTTTTAGATTTATAAAGAATTAATTTTTTTATATGACTTCTAATAAGAAACTTTTCCAAAAGAAAAAATTAATTTTAAAACTATACGTGAGTATGATATTGAGATACAAGAAATTTCTCTTGCTTATTAAATAAGTAAAACTACTCAGCGTATTTGCTCGACTGATATGCTTGTGCGATAAGTAAATTAACATAAAATTCCTTTCATGTTATCTAGTCAAAATAACGAAATGCAATATGCTGCAGCGATGAGAACATCCGTCAAAAATATCGCTGTATGAAATTCTGCAGACAAAGGGGAAAATGTCTACGCGATACGAGTGAATATATGGGATGTGGGATACGTGGGAAACATTTATATGCACGATTTATACAATATTCGTGATAGAACGAGCGGCAAAACGCAAAAGCGGTGTCTGGTTCATCGCGACTATTTCCGATATGAAATTCCTGCGACCAAAATATTTTAAATACAACAGAGCAAAACAAAACATGTGAACATAAAAAAATATTGCCATTCCGATAATTATATTGTTAAGAAACGCGATTTTTCAATCCCCATTAATTTGTCAATTACTCTATCTCCCCTCTACGGAGACATTTTAATATATCTCATATATATATATATTTATTTATTTATGTAACATATTTTATGTTGAAAAAGGCTGTACCTTTCATTCACATTCTTACTTTTTTATTACATTAATTAGCTCATATTAATTTCCGCCGATTTTTTCGCTCGCTACTATTGAAGTAGTACGAAACTTCAGAGGCACCCTACCAGTGTACTTGAAACGTAAATAAGAAGCGTTAATCATCGAAGAGATTTATGATTCCAATAAATTAGAAAACTTGGAGCTCTCCACAGCGATCGCACAAAAAAGCGCAACATTTTGAAGTATCTGAACAATTTATGCAATAAAGTAACGTCGGAGCTTTATCCTTGGACGAGGGACGAGCGATTGTGCACATTCACGCAAACGAGAGTTTATTATATACTGCACACTGGGTGTGCGAGAGAATTTTACGAGCTCGTAAAGCCGCGGTTTTGAACAAATAAAACCATCGAATTGCCTCAACAGGCAGAATAACCCGGCCGTGTGCATGAACTAACCCGCCGACATGGATTCAAAGCGTTAAACCCTCGTCCCCGTGTGTCTCATTAGATTCTAAAGGTAAAGGATTAGATTAGGGTAACCACGTTAATGAGACCGCACCTCGGCTATTTCTCACGCCTACGTTTCCCAAGGAACGTCTCTGATATTAAGATGTAAGCCGGATTTACCCTGGTAATTAAAAACTGCGATATTACTCGTCACGAGATAGAAAAATGGATAGCGAAAAGAGCTGTTTAGTTAATGGAACTAGGCGTTTTAAAAGTATTTTTTAGCATAAAGTTGCGTTATTGGAAAACTCGTAAGATCCCTTTATGCTGGCTTTACATGGACTTGATATATATGTATATATATATATATATATATATATATATACATATGCGCATTATGGAGACATTTATTTCTCATTCGCGGTTGCATTACATAAAAAAATATTAATGTTTATTCATTATAAGCTGCTTTTTACAAGGAATAATAAATTATAAATATGTCGCAAAATATATTTCGATGGTGTGGCGATTAATTTTTATTATTATTTATTACCTGTTCTATCAGAGATTTCGCGATTATATGCATAAAAAAATGACGACGCGCTATGATATATTTTTAAACATACGGGAGATATCGTAAATAAATTAGATAACAACGAAAAGAGTTAAAATCATGTTAAGAAGAGCGATATACTTTCTACAAAAAGGCCATGGCAATAAAAACAGCCTTTGAAAAAAAAAGATGCAAACACACCGCGATATTCATAAATTATGAATATGCAACGTGGATGAATAATGACGCGCATCTTTCAAACGAATGATGCAAACTGCACTTATCCATTTCGCATCTTCATACATCATCGCGTGTAAACTTGATCGATAGGAAGCCTTATTATCGATCTAAATGATTAAAGCGCATGTATTTTCATCGAAGCTTGAATTTGTTTCAACGTTATGTTCAGACATCCTTCTCGCGCACATCTTCTTTTATTCGCCTAATCCATTTTTCATAAAATAAAACGATATTTCTCGAAGATTGAGAATAATCAAGATACAGACAATATATATCATAAAATAATAAATATTTCCGATATACTTTTTTGACATGACTTATTTCAATGTTAAGCAAATCACAGTTTGTCTTAAAAATTAGATTAAATGAGAAAAAATTAAAGAAGAAATGCATTCTTATTACATCTTTTAATATGTGTACTTGTACGTTGAAATATATATTATTATTAGTCTTTTTTTATTCTGTTCAAGTTTAATTAGAAAAATTCAATTTGTTAAAATGGCGATTAATTGAGTTATGTACTTTAAAATAATATATTGCTCTATCTGTTACAATAAAAAGAAAGAGAGAATTATATTACTTAATATGACAAGCGGCTAAAATACTTTACTTCTTATAATAAGAAGTAAATGTAAAAAATGAAAGAAAGTTTTTTTACAAGACATGATATTTCTTCTCTTTCATATATCAAAAATAAATAAAGTATCTTATATAATAAAAAGACATATCTACCATAGAAAGAACTGATAGCACGGATGCAATATGCGCAGCTGCTATTCATCGAATCGACATTTTCACTCTCTAGGCAAATATCCATCGAATGGGATAGATAACGATAAACATTGTTACATTTCGTTTCCTATTTCCCAAACATTCCTTTTTCTCCGTCTTCTCTTTACCAATCGCAATTCAATCTCCACCAGATATACGTAATCAGATTTTCCGCATATCTAAACAAGCACATTTCCTTATATAAAATAACTCAACACGCGTTTTATTTTCTTAAATTATTTTTCACTTAAATCTGTTAAATGTATATTATATTTTTGAAAGAAGAATATCACAACTCGAGCAGTAAAATCTTTCGGAAGAAAGTTTTGAAAATTTGAAGCATACAGCAATGAGCAATAAAATAAATTTTCTTGAATTTTCTTGAATGTATCTTGTTTTTTTTATGTTCCATAAATTACATTATCATAATCTAAAATTTTACTTTCAATTAATGAGCTAGCGCTTTTTTAGAATATAAAAGCCCCAAAAAATTATACAAATAAAAAGTATTTCTATAAAATTTAAATCATATAAAGTTTATAAATCTTTAAATCGATATTGAATTTTCTCTCTCTCTCTCTCTCTCTTTTAATGATACAATAAGTATCTCACTGCGTATTCGCGCCAATTCTATGTAACAATTTCTATTTTTTCCATTCTCCTCTGAAAAAACATTCAGCAGCGATAGTTATCAGAATTTGTCTCCTCAGTACGATGATAGATCCTTGATCGTGAATCCCCGGTGAGTCCGGTGATTTCGAAGAAATTTGGCAAGAGACGCAACCTCGGAATGAACACGCTTTCGTTATCGCGGCACGCTTTACGGGACCGACGATGGGACTCTCTGCTTTTGTCCTTCACAAGATCGTAGTGCTCAGGAAACTCTTCGAAATTTCACAACATTCCCAAGAGTCCAGTTCGAGATCGCATAGGAAGATTTTCATACGGCAATATATTCTAGACAATTTAGACAAAACACGTAAGAACTTGTGTGTTCATTGTGTCGCGTAGAATGAACATCCCTTAAACCTCAGTGCGATAATGAAAGTTCCGAAATTTCTCTCGCATCTTGACGAATAATCAAGCAAACAAATTAATATATACAGAACATTTGTTCATATTTTTTCTAGGAATACGGTCATGAAATTTTAAAACATACTTGTGACTCACTCTGTATACATATATTCTTGTTCGGTGTTCTTTGTCGTATCAATTTACATATAACTTCACAAGATTGACAAGATGTAATGCCGTGTCGAACGAAAAGTTTCATGTCAATATTATATATATATAACTATCGGATAAGTTTGACTTTTGACACATATAATTCGTATCTCGAAGGGACAAAATCGATCGTCTTTCTTTGGCGAAACCACATCCACGAGCGCCCGCGTGTATGTCCAAAATCTCTTAACGCGCCTGTCTTCGGATAAGGAAGATATATGGTCCTTGAGCTGTCACCGAAGCTTCTTCGAACCAAATGTTCTCTAAGACGTCACATTTTATGTTAACTCGCCAAAAATCAAAGTCCTGTGCATCAAGATCGTAACACTTGTTGAATGAAAATATTCAAATTTTAAAATAATCAACTTCAAAAATAACACAAACTCAAGCATATTATATTCTCATTCAATTTATAAAACTTAAAAAAAAAAAAATAAAGACAAATTTTAAAGATTATCGTTGCTAGATAAATTTCTTTTGGAGGAAAATAGAGAAAATCAAAAATTGTTTCACATTTTTAAACACGTATAAACTCTGTACATTATTACGTGCACGTGCGATACATAAGTATTAATTTTATTATCACCAGACATTAATTATCGTTGGATGTAATTGAATAATATATTACTCTAATGACAGCCCTGAAAACTTTCTTCTCGGATCGACAATGTGAGCATTGTCGATGTGTATGTAATAATAGTGAAACAGATAACTCCGTTCACACAAATTATTCTCGTAATAACGAAACAAGTTTCTCTCACCAACGCGACAGTAATTTCCAATAAACATCGTATGCGCGTTAAATTATTCCTTTGAGAATGGTCCGAGAGCCGCGATGACGCGGTCCATCACGATACGGTGATGAACTTGACGAGAACGGAACACAAACGCATTTTTTTCACATTTCCATGAATTCATTCGGTAACTGATTTACGACAGGCCATTTGTAATGCCACGACACATCTGAAGAAGGAAAAGAGGATCGCGACTATGTCTATTTATCTGACCTCGCCGATTCGCGCCGTTCTGACATTTTCGACGCGCCGCACTCACACGCATTGTAAATGTCAATCTATTAAAATTGTCCACAAACATTTTCAAGATAGTTATTACATCATTTAGAAACATTTTCCTTTATCGTTTAATAAAATCATCCGAAGCTTAACCAGAAAAATATTCAATGTTGCTAATTTAAAAAGTACGAAAGAAACGTGCGATTAAATTTTGAATATTTTTCTCATATAACATTTTTTCGAAAAATTTATGAAAGTATTTGCTGTATTATAGAAAACGATGCGGCAGATATAAATCGTATTTTGTATTATTCGTGACGTGTGGGCGTACACTTAATTTTCGAGTGTAGCGCAAAATAGAGTATAATAGAGCTACAAACATTCCTCCAACACACGGGCGTATTACCTCTAGATATACTATCGTTGACAACAACGTAAACAATGCGATTTTATATACACATCTTTATATTATACGCGATTATACATTCTCGGATCGCTTTTTCATTAATTCGACTGGTGTAATATGCTGCAAAACCGGAATAAAATAGCCAATCAATTTTCTATTACCAATAAAAATGGTACAGATAAATTCCGAGTAGAATAAAGTTGTATAATACATTTAATTAGTACGTACAAATGTATGCATCTATAACCACAAAGTTTTGTGATATTTGTAATGTAATAAAATACCACGTATTATATAATCGGGAATGTTGTGTAAAGCGCTCTTCATTTTTTGCTGATTAATGCGCGAGCGATCTGTGTAATTATTCTCGCGAATAAGTGTCGTATCAGTGGCATGAAGAAACAATTAACCGTGAACAGAACGAAACAAACAAACAAAAAAAAAAAAAAAATTCGGAAAAGCATCGAAAGAAAGCGACAAGAAAGTAGCAGTGAGTCAAAACTTATAACTAATTTAATTAATTATATGTAAAATTGCTTTTTTATAGTTGTTTTTTTATGTGATTTAATTATAATTTCTTTCATTAAAGTTGCGAATACTGTGCGCAATTCGTAGATGCGAAATTAATATCTCAGAAAATGTGCAAATTTTAGAGAGAAAAATATGTTTCAAATAAAAGTTGCAAAGATATAAAAGAAATCCATGACATATTGCAACTTTCATCAATAATAAATATCTTGGCGTGGTTGACGTAAGAAATAGAATATTTTGCAACGAGATGAGAAATAATAAGAGCGGAAAATAATGGAAAAATGAGAAAAAATGGAGAGATCTCATAATAACAATCATGTCCACCGTTATCGCGGTATATAATATTGAAAACAAACATCGCAGTGTTTCACAATTATTTAAAAATTATTATACTGTATAGTTTCATTTCGATGCAATTTCGCAAAGAAATAAAATTTAATAACACTTTTAATAGAATAAAATAAAAGCAAAACAAAATTAAATTAACTTCAACAAAGAAAGTTTCGATATAAATTTAATTTAATTAAATATCATATTTTATATGTATTTGTATGTATATTAAATTTCTCAATTTTTTTTTTAATAAATGTAAAAAATAGTTTATGTAAAGTTTTATGTATTTCTTTCATACTTTTAAGTTTGCAAAAAATAGATGTATAATATTCTTCTTTGTAAAATTTGCGGTCAATTTTTGTTCATAAAAGTGTCGAAATAATTCTGTAGCTACTAGGTGCTACTGAATGTAAAGAACACCTGTTTTTAGTTTGCGTCTCTATATTTTACAAGCTGTCTATTTCCGTGTCAACCAGCAGAAAATTTAAAAATTCCCTTTGCCTTTATACGAAAATGTATTTCGAAATTGAACGGAGCTAGCCGCTTTAACCACGAAGAGCGTCGTTAAATGAAAAGCATCGCTGCTCGCAGCAGCGCCGTGAAATAAGAAAACGCACGCTCATATCTAATATTTCCAATACGATTAATTACGATTATAAGACGAACTCGAGAGATTGGTCATTCCGCTATTTGATTGTGCTTTCCCATCATTCAAGAAAAATATTTATCGTATTTCAATTTTCGATATTTCCGAAATAATCAAGATGGAAAATAATCGTGGCGTATATTGTATTTAAATATTAATTAAAATTAAAAAAATTATAAAAAATATTAGTTATGCATTGCAAAATTTTTCCTTGCATGGTTTGTCGCAAACATCATATATGCAAGTATATAAAGTAAACACCGTTTGAAAAACAGGAGGATTCTCTCTCATTTGTATGACTTTGTATACAAAAATACGTAAAAGATCGAGTTCCTAAATAGTGTTTTATATTCTACGCAAGAACATATCGTGACGTAGTTTACTCAAAATTTCGATAGCCGTTGTGAATTATGCAGCGAACCATAACTCGATTGATATGCCCATATTTCATCGTGAAATGCACTTAAACGATCGGAAAGGTACTCACGTTCAAAAACGTTTCGCTCACTGATCTCATATCGATTTTATAGAGAGATTTACAGGCGCCACTCGAATAATCATTAAAATTCACGATGGATCCACGTTCCACGAATTTATCACACAAGGCGATCGGCTAAAGAAAGATTCAGACGAGAAACACGTAATTGAGCATTAAAATTTTATACGCAGAAAGAATGTTTTGTCGAGATTATTTTGTCCAAATTAATAATAATAATAAAATAATCTTAATTTCAAAAATCTAGCATAGATATCTCTCATAGAACATATAATATATACCGTATTTTTCAAGTATTTTTCTTGTATAAAAGCATTCAAAAAATTTCACCATCTAAAAAAAATTAAATAAACATATTAAAAAATTAAATAAATTATAATGTTATTTTATATTTTTCTCGAAATCATATATGAGAACAACCCAGATCGATCGCAACACAAAAAATATATGTCAATCACATTGCCTTGAATATCAATGGAACGTTACATCAAAATATGGCTGTGGATTAAATACTTTGCAAAAAAGAAAGATTCGTGACTAGAAACTGAATGATATCTGCACAAATTCATTGAGCGATAGAATTAATAAGTCGCATGCGGAAAGTTTCGCAGTAGTAAAAATATGGAGTCATGGTGAGTCATGCAAGAATGTTTTTCTTCTTTCAATCAAAAGTAACATTTCTGTTTTAAACATTGCCGAAGTATCTATTATAGATAGAAGGATCATTTTTTTACGGATTTTTACGCTCTTACACGAGATACAAAAATTTGCTTCGCAATTAGCATCGGTTCTGATAAAATACCGCAAGTACACATAGTCGAAGAAGCAACTTTAATAGGCGTGCAACAGGTGCACGTATGCACAATACTCGTTGAATAGCAATGAGCATATCGAATGGCTGACGTATACGTCATCATATTCATCTGCAGGATAGTAAAGGGTGTCGTCCACAAATTCATCATGGACATTTCATGTGTTACGTGGGATAATCGACTACTATTGCGCAGCGTGTAATGCGTTCTGTTAACCAAGCAAATATCAGTACAGATGCAGAGATCTCTGCGAGCGCACGAATGTTGAATCTCATGCTTTATTTATTTTGTCTTGTTTGCAAATAGTCCCAGAGTTTACAAAATAGCCCAAGGCGTAGTGAAAAGATTTATCTATCTCGCGACTGACTAATTCTTAAATTACTATGCTCATTTACGGAAAATTAATTACATTCATTATATAATTAAAATACGAAACAATTATACTTCTGAAATCTCTAAATGCTTAAAATATTCTTCCATTCATTTTAAAAGAGAAATATAATTTAAGAAAATTTAATTAAAGATTTTTCTTGGAAAAATCTTTGTTAAAAATTGATATTTTTACAACACGATATTTTTAAAGTGAAAAGAAATAAATTCAAAATTAATTCAATCACTATTTTATTTGCTAAAATAATAGAGTAGACGTAAGTAGATGTTTTATTAAAGGACTAATCTTACAAAAATGTTTTATTACAAGACTAATCTCATTAGTATTCGATGCATCATTACACTTTTTTTGTTACATTATAATTTTGTAACATTATTTTTACAAACAAATGCTTATGGCTAAAATAGAAATAAGAAAAAGAAAATCTTATCTTGAAAAATATTATCTTGATAGATAATATACCCTCTCTTCAAGCTATTTTAATAAAACAATAACCATAATTGTCGTACATTGACAATTCACAAATTCAATTTCAATCCATCAATCACAACTAGATTATTTAATTAATTGGAAAACGCGGATTGTTTGCAAACACACTCGTTTTTAATTGGATTATCGCATTATAAGTTTCAGCTTTGGACATAATGGGTCGCATGGATGTCAATAGTCATTAAAGAATAAATTTGCTAATGTCAGATTTGATCGCCGACGCGTAAAAATAATTTTTTCATCTTACTCAACTATGTATATATCTCACGTTATGCGTGATATTGTGACTGTAACATAGCGTAGCGTATAACGTAGCGTGGATCCTACTCGAAAGCAATCGAATCGAATCGGTTAACCGTAGAATCAATTCAAACGTATTAAAACGACATGTGTCACGGAAATCTATACGAAATTCGCGAATATCGCGACACGCGATCCTTAATCAAAATCAGGCAACATTAAAAACTCGTTTTATACACAGCAATCTATTTTACATAGATGTTATACATAGCTGTTCTCGTCAAATTCTCGTCTCGTTTTCTATTATATAATATAAATAAAATAAATTTTTTTTTTAATGTTTATTATAGATTTGAATTTAATTCCAATATCAAATTTTGCATTTCAACATTTAATATAAATAAATCAAATGTATATATTATTTCCAATAAAACATTTAATTAACTCTTAATTATCATAGCAATAATAGTACCGAGCTAATTTAGAACTATAGTAGATTAATTAGTAGATAGTAGATTCATTTTGATAGTCATATAGATTCATATAGAGTCTTTATGTTACTGAAAAAAATAGTATATATATATATATATATCGATGAGTATAATAAAAAAATATAATAAAAAAAGTAATCCTTTCAGTAAATTTATTTTGTTAAATTTCATTGCGTTTTTTTAAATTATATGTATATATGTTATTATATTGTATATTTTCGCGCATGCATATGCGTAAATACAAGATACATTTATCTTTTGCCTAATAATGAAATATTGAAGATTAATCAAAATCCCACGAAAATGAAGATAACTTATTATCCTCGTTATCTATATTGACAATAAAAGACTTAACAGAATTGTCAAATAATATGCCTGACGCATTAAATTCATATCATTAACGCGCTGACATTACTAACGTCAATGTTATTACCTGAGATGTTGCCAAAGCGTCAAGGGCTATTAAATGAACGTCAAAATGATATAATCTCACACTACATTCCATCTGACATGCATGATATCGATTTTCCGAAGCACTTGATTTTCATGCCTCGTTCGAGCACACAGGTGCGATATGGCAGATCAAAATGCTAATGCTATTAAAGTTTAACGGTGAATTTGCTGCATCGCCAATATGGCGTATCCAGGATTAAATAATTTTTTTTCCGTTTGCTTATTTTCTTTAAAAGCAGAGAGCAAACAAATAATTCGAATTATATTGAGAAAAAAAAAGCATTCTCTTTTTGCAAATATTATAAAATTATACAATTTTTGAAAAATGTTTTTGTGTATGTAGATATTTTATATATAAGAGATATCCTTGAAATAAAACTCTATAAATAAATCTCTTCAATATAGAACAGTAAAACTTAAATTCTGAGAATAAATTTGTGAGAAAATTAAATTTTTTTTCCTATATACATTTAATAAAATTTTATAAATGCAAATAAGATTTTTTTTTATTTTAAATTGGATATATATTGATCGTTTTAATTGCAGTTTCAATTCAGTCAAGATAATTAATAACAATAATTAGGCAATTAATAATAATTATTATTAAAATTAGAATGTTCATTGCTAGGTGAAAAAAATTTGAAACCCTAATACTTTTTATAGGATCTTTAGTCAACGGAGAATAAGTGATTTCCGGAGCAGAGCATATATCATAGCGAAAATATCGAGGTTAAGTATGAGGAGCAATCATTCAATAAAATTAACTGTTAAGAATGATGTTCCATTTTGATTGAGATACTCGACGATATAAAACGTCATAGCAAATTTGAGTACAACAGATGTCGGATATAAACAACAGCAGTTCACAATTATGCTATCCAAACTATACATATCTACAACTATACAACCCAATTAAACAAACGATAAAAAACAGCTGTCACCATTTATTGTTCGTTTATACGCATTCGTATCAACATTTATAGTCTCTGTTAGAATCTTGGTTAGAATATATTCGAACTAATGAATTCTTCTTAAAAATCTTGAAAGAGCCAATTTTCTTTTAACAAGTTTAACCATTTTAAAAATCTTGAAAAAAATCGCGAAAGTCTTGTTCGAAACTTGTAAGAAACACTAATGTGAAACTTTCAAAACTTTTAATGCTTTTAAATTCATTCAAACTCGATTAAAAAGATTTATCATAATTTTCAAAATTTTTAATCAGCCTTATAGTTTCGAAGCAGTAGTGTTATTCAAAGCAATTTGCAAAATTTTAATTCTATCTTAGAAATAATTTGAGCTTGTTACTATTATTTAAAAAATTATATTTTATTGACATTAAATGCTTTAAATTCTAGACATAATTATAGACATAATTTTGAGTAACTACAGTTGAGTTATTCAATATTTATCATTTTCATAATTAATCTTTAGAGAGTTTCCTGCGTCGAAACATAAAGATTGAAAATGAAGGGAAGGTCAAAAGGAAAACAACGAACTACGATAGAGAAGATGATCGGAAGGCGGAACTAAACTGAAATTAATGATTTTACTGCGGTCGTACGTCGATCTTCATTATATCGTGCCATTGTTTACACCATGACCATATCTATATTATTAAGAGCTTACGTAGAAGTAAATCACGTAGAAAAGTTAAAGCTTTCCCTTATATAACTGCGCGTGAGTACACGGATATGGTGAGAATGTAAATGCGGATATCGAATATATCATCGGTGTGATTCTATCATCATTCCCATAGCTCTCTTCCCCGAGCAAATTTTTATCAAATTTTTATCTCCATTATTCGACGGTTCAGCCACAGGAGTCAAAAAACAGAGGGTACTGTAATAAAATTCAGCTACCGCGCGAGAGAATTTATGTCATGCTCACGGGCTTTTATATCGTACGGATAAAATTGGCGTACACTCATGCTCCGTACATTTCGGAGCATTTTTGCCATATTTTTCTGTTGCTAAAAGGGAAATCTCGCTTTAAAAGTCTTTCTTCCCTCTTTCATTTTCTGAAAACGTAGACGTACAGGAAACATTTTTCAACTTTATCAAAGCAGATTATCTTTCAAAATCGCGTATTTTTTACCTTTTAAAGTTTTTATCTCAAAAAGAAGAACTAACTCATGTAAAGCTTCAGTAAAACTTTGCAAGTTTATGTTTTCACATACTTTTAATATAAAATACATACCTATCTAAGAACATAATAAAAATATAAATTTAAAAAGTAAAATATATCCGAAAATCAAGAGTGCATTCTGAGATTAAATGAAAATCTTTTTTGTGTCAAATAAAAAAAAAAAAAACATAATATTTTTTACCTTTCAAAGTCAAGGAACTACGATGATTTACCTTCAATAAACGGAATAATTGTCATATGTTAACAACAATCTTATTAAATTAAATCTTCAACATCTCTGATATATTATATCAGCGCCTTATATTCGTTAAACGTACGTATATTTCTCTATCTAACTTCATTTTTGCTAATAAAATTGAAAAAGTTTGCTAATAAAACTTTAATGTGCAATTTAAGCCGAGTGTTTATTCGGCGTCCCCGGTGCGTTCGTTGTCACATTTCTATTTCATGCGAAAACTTATATTTAAACGCGATTGCACTGACTGGTTAATTAGCGGCAACTTTCGTTAACTCAATTTGTTTATATCGCAGATAGGGACTAAAAAGAGACACTGCAATCGCTAATGCAAAACTAATTAACCAGGTTTATCGATGTAGGTCGATCTTCAGCGTTAAATTGTTTTTGCGAAGCAATTAACATGAATTGTCGCGATAGACTTTCAAAAATAAGTGTTTCTTTTTTGCTTTAATTCTCGCCGATAATGAGCATAATCGGTATATGTGGCGTAAAAAAAATCAGCGTGTTATTCTGTATACGCGTATGACAAACGATCAACAGTCAAATTGTAGAGCCCGATAAATTTATCTTTCGAGCGACAACTTCCTTTTTTGTAAAATATTACACTTTACGCTACGAGAATTTTTCTTCTATCGAATTAATTACTTTCGGAAAGGCATTACTTACTACATAAAAGTTCATAGGTTGACTAAAAATATTTAGCGTGTATATAACTATCAAGAATTTATAGAAATTCATCTTAAATAAATTACACTTTTAATGATTATGATTAAGTAAAAAAATATAATATTAATTAGTATATATACATATATATATATACATATATATATATATATATATAATATATATATATATATATATACATGATTTGGCGCAAAACACTAGCGTGTTTCGTTATATATATGTATATATGTATATATAATATTGCAGTAATTTCTTTAGAATCTTTAGGATTTTGTTGTCAAACTTCCATTGCTAATAATTTTTTTGAGATACTGCTTCTTCATCAGAAAAGGAGAGAGAGAGAGAGAGAGAGAGAGAGAGAGAGAAATACTTTTTTTTATTTTTCTATTATAATAGTTTGTTTGCACCGACATATAATATATACAATTGAAATAAAAAATAATAATAATAAAGAATAAAATAAAATCAACCATTCTCTTTATGAAACAAAAATCTATTCTTTAAAATCTTTCTTCTTTTTTTGAAAAGAGATAAAAATAAAAGAAAATTTCTCTTTTTCCGCGTATTTTTATAAATTATATTATCTAACCGCATGCATAAATTATATTATCTAAAATGATTGCGCAAAAACGAATGTAAAATTACGATTGGGCCATCGAAGTTTGTTAAATTCTGTTAACTTACTTAGTAGATAAGATCAAGAAGTCTAGCAACGAAGCGGATCAAAGATGAGAGACGTATAGAGAGTAAATGGGAAAAAAGCAGGAGCATACCGAAGAAAGATAAATAAATAGAAGCGCGGTGCCGCTCGAGTGCCACTTTTCAAGTAGCTACGTATAATTTTAGAACCTCTTTCAAACCAACTTGATTTTATTTTCATTCAGGGCAAAATGACGGCTTCGCGTTTAAATTTGTAAAGTGGTAACAAAGAAATATTTGCGCGAAAAACATAAAACGAAACATAACAACTAGAGCCGCCAAATGTAAAACAGAATAAATAAATTCAGGATCCAAAATTTTAATTGCATAACGACTTTTAAAAATTGCACATCTGATGAAGTAATTACCTTTCTGTAACCAATGTGCAATCAGAGTTATAAAATGTGAAATACAAATAGTACAAATTACATAATTAACACTTGACATTCTTTTGCTTTGGCTTTCTTTCTTTTATTTCGTTATTAATATATTAGCTATTTATTTAATAAATTATTTATTTAATTATTAATTATGGTTAATTAATGGTTATTTAATTATTTATTATGACTTTTAAAAATTATTTAATAAATTCCATATCAATGCAAAAAATTAGCGAAAATACAAAAGCCAATTCTACGCCTATATTGAAGATATATCGCGATATATATCAATAAACCTGCGTTTATTATTTTATCGCAGCGATAAGACAACCGATAAAAATTTTTGCACATATCATTGCGTTTTCACTAGAAATTGTGAGATCAAATATTGCTAGTTCAGGAAGATGTAATAAACCGCTAAGATCGGTTCTGTTTGATTAATTTTATGGAAATTAATATCGGAAGACGAAGCTCACTATGTTATTTAACTTCATTGCGTTACATTCTTATCAGCGCATTTGTTGACTTTAACACGAGCTTAATACGGATAAAAAATATTGTGGGATATAAAATATTATCGGTGTGTTAAAATAGAATAGTATAAAATGTAATATCTTTTTATGTATAATATTTTTAATATGATAAAATTATTCGTAATAATTTATGTATCTTTTATGAAAAAAAAAATATAATTAAAAAAATTGTTTTATCTTATCAACATTATATTTTAACGTAAAATATATTTTCAAAATTTTTATCGTCATTTCAATTAATGCATATGTTTATATTTTTATATAAGAAAAAATGCGTAAAGACAGATTAATGTAAAATACAAAAAAAAAAAAACAAACACATGAATTAAGTTTTTCAATACCAATCAAACATATGTATAATATAATATACATACATATATATATATATATATATATATATATATATAATATACATATAAATATATATAAATACATATAATATACATATATTGAAAGAGTAATAATCAGTAATTGGATCAGTTACAATCATGTGAACAAGTTTATAATGCGAAAAATCAATATATGCGAGTGTGATATAAACTGGAAATCATTATTAGAAGCAATTATCATAATGCAATAGAAGCTATACTTGTCACATTACAGAAACATGTTTTTTCATTATTATTATTATTATTATTATTATTATTATTATTATTATTATTATTATTATTATTATTATTATCCTCTTACCTTTACGGGTATGCAGAATATGATTAATAAAAGATCAGCTGTGGCCAGACCCCCCAGGAAAACATTGGTCGGCGTTGCGGGCAACGGTCTGAGTCGTGGACAAAGGGTGGAAGTGATAATAATGACATTTCCTGAAAGAAATTACAACTCTTGGTCATAAGAATTACATTTCTTGAAACGTTCTGAAAAGACTTGCGGAATATTACGGAGCAGTTGAGAAAAAAGTAACAAAAATTTTAAGTTCTTAATAAACCTTCCTTGCCAATGAAAAAAGAATCGAGTAATATTACAGTTTCATTCAACAACTTACACAATTGCTACCATAATTAATATAATTAATATCAACCATTTTATTCTATAATTATCTTGCAAGCTTAATTATAATATAGTTTTTTTTTTTTAAATCAATTATTCCCAACAATTTTAAATAAACATTTCATTAGAAATAATTTCACATTATGATATAACCTCAGTCTCGTCTCTCATATCGCCTTATAAAAAAAAATATATATATATATATAATATTATATATTATTATTATAATATAATATATGTTTCTTAACATTTATTATTATTATTATTATTGCCATTATATATATATTTTTTTTAATTTTACGTGGAGATTTTATAGTAAAAAGAATGTCACAGCTATGATTAATATCGTAGCTTAATACCGAAAAAACTTTAGACTTGTCGATGTTCAAAGGTCTCTTTTGTTCTCTCTCTCTCTCTCTCTCTCTCTCTCTCTCTTTTTCTCTTTTTCAGAATAATTACTACAATATAATAAAAATTACGGAAAAGTAAGATATGTTTGCCAATTAATCACGTATCAACAATTCCACTTGCCAATAAAAAATTATTAATTGTTATGCATACGAAATAATTGTCGCGATTCGAAAAATAAGAAATGCAGGAAACTGTGTTCGAGTGTCTGAATGATAAAAATTCAAAATATTTTGGAAAAGTTATTTAGAAATGATTTGCATTCTATGTAACGCACCATAATTACAGCATCACATAATTATAAATATATTAGAAATTGTAACTATTTACACAGCAAAGTTTACACGGTAGCCGTGCGAATTTCTGCGCAAGAAATGAGATTTTGTTGTTCGCAAATATTCCATTTGCACTGTACCCTAATCAACCTATTACCTCTAAGAGATAGCACACAAAGTCTAAATTGGTTATATCATAAAATGTCTGAAAAATTATAAGTTTTAAATCATGTCTCGTGTGATAAGTTATAAAATTTGTGTTAGTATATTATTCTATGTATAGAAAGTATTTCGGATTATATCATATTATATTATTATATACTATATCATATAGTTTACTATGTAAATTGCAATTATGTCAATTTATCTTTTCATTTAAAAAGCGTATTAGATACTCTCGAAAACAATTAATTTATTATCTTACTCTCGCATACATGTAAACAGATTTGTTTGTACACTCACCGAC
Source organism: Cataglyphis albicans (assembly GCA_038406275.1). NCBI lineage: Eukaryota > Metazoa > Arthropoda > Insecta > Hymenoptera > Formicidae > Cataglyphis > Cataglyphis albicans. The sequence goes on from JBCAUJ010000024.1 coordinate 5,918,895, forward strand.
TAGTCCGAGGATGAAAGTCAAGCTGTAGACTACTAGCACAGGCGCCAGTTCTGCCCATTCGAAGTGACTGAAGGAATCATTGATGTCGTAATCGGGAAAATCTGTTGCGTTGGTGTCGTTAGCTACGACATCGTCTATTAATTCCTCGATAGCCGACATCATCGAATGATTATTGAGCATGGTCGAAAATTAAGATCGTCAAACATTTGCTCGTTATCATGGCTCCACCTCGCGCCTTACTAAGATTGTCACATTTTCAAAGATAAAAAATAAAATAAATATACAAAAGCAAACCATAACCGGACGAGGATCAACTTAACAAAATCTATTTTGAACATTTAAATTTATGTTTGTCATCACATTTTACACGGTAGTGCGATGTAACTTTTAATTTTTAAAACAAAAAATTTTTAAACGTAAAACACGTCGGAACTGTAAGACCATCCAACCGAGAGTAAGATATGAGGCAACTCTACGACTTACGCACGACGGAACTTTTTGTTTCTGTTCAGGTACAAATTGTTGCGCTTGAGTTCCCTCCTTCTCATCCTAACGCGATTTGTCGTCTGGAAAAATAGAAGAGAAAATGTCAATTTAATAAACTCAACAATTCAATGATTTTTTATTTCGATTTTATTAAGCACGCTTGTATAAATGTCTTTTTGTCAACAAGTTTTCATTGTTTCACTTCTTAGCAATCAAAATTTTATTTTCAGAGATAATTCTTTAAAGAAAATGATTCTACACATCGAGCAAAAGAATAGATATAAAAAGTCATTTAATAGTATCGTTACAAAAATTAATTAAAAATTACATAAATAAACAAATTTAATGTTTTGTATGTTTCTGTTGAATAATAATAACAAATTTTAAAAATAAAAAAGTTTATGGAAATAGATTAGCGTAGACATTCGCAATTGTCATTATGTATAACAAATTATAGTTCTTATATTTACGAATGTGCTGAGAGAATTTCAGAGATTTTTACATATACATTTTAAATAATGCAATCAATAAAGATCGGCAACAATTTTCTCGAGAAACGAAATTACTCGCCCACGGGTGTGACCCTTGATAAACTGTCTCTTTAATGAAACTTCAGCTTCAGCTCAACATATCCGGGAGCGCTTAAAGACTAACAATAAGATCCTGGCTTTGTTTTACGCATTCAATTGTCATACACACTTATCGTACACAAACGGATTAATAATCTTAAAACCAAAATCTATAATCGTAAAGATTCAAATCATATACAATAAATATCATTCATCTTAAAAAAAAAAAAAACTCGTTTTTGTGGCATTTAATTCAATTTTTGTGCCGTCTGTGTGAGAAAACGCAACAATACGCAAAAAAAATTATTTCTCTTAAATTACTCATTTTATAATTCACAACACAAGAACACAATACAAAATTTTTAAATATTGCAATACTGTATTTTTATTCGCACACATAAATACATTCGGGAAAGTACAAAGACAGTTGTCTTACCTATGGAATAAAATCGGATAATGAAATATATATACTCTCGAGTGAAGTCCTAATAAATATTTCATTTTACTTTGTCCATTGCATCGTGTCCGATTCCTTTGAATGAAATTATTCGTGTACTTTAAATACACAGCTTCGTACATAGTACATACATTTCGTAATACATACACGCAATTCATAATTAATATGGTTTTCCTAACATATCTCTAATTCATTGCGGTTAACATCGTGCAACATCACGCAAAATAGCTTAGTCGCTTACAAAACAGTTTACACGCAGACTCTATCAAATTGAAAATAACTGTGTATTATGCTGCGGAAAACCAGTAACAAACAACGTCTATTGCAATAATAAAATTAAATAGCACTAATACTACTTATTATTAATTGTTACGTAAATGCATGCATAAAATTTCACATATTGCAAAGTAATAATTATTTTTTTTGTAACACAAAATTTTTGTTTTATATTTATAGCCATTGAATTTTCATATTTAAATAAATGCATGATATATACGTATACGCTTTATTCTTTTAATCTTTAGCATTTTAAAATATATACACATATATATATTTATATATTTTCTTATAGATTATAAATAAAAATAACATGTCTTTCTGTACACTATTCTTGGCAGGCCATGTATTATAATTTTTGTAATCATATATATAATTATTTTAAAAAAATTAAAAATTAATTTTTTTATATGTTTAATTTTACAACTTAGAATTTTTAATTTTTAATTTTTATAATCTTTACTGACAATAATTATTTAATATTTATCAGATGATAAATAATAACAAAAGATTAAAGTTCATAGAATAAAAAGAAAAATTTATTTCTTTATTTTTCATAAACAGAAAAATATAGTAGATAAACACTTTTAAAATTAAGACAATAATAAATAGCTAGAGTTACTTTAAGATTCTCATTCGATATTCTCGAAGATAGCTGGCATATCCGTTGAGACTCCGGGAATTCCATTTCCGACGGAGAAAATCGAATTATCAAATACACTAGCAGCGGTACTGCAATCCTGGATCGCAAATGCATCGAGTCAGTAATATATTTCCCAAGCGAGTGTTATTATACGTAAGAAATACATCATCCGAATCACGACATAGTACACTGCGGTCGTCTTGCAGTTTTTCAATTTGAAACTCGCTAATGATAAAAAAGAACGCCCTCCTTTTATATATAAAATAAACACCGTATGTATATATATATATATATATATATATATATATACTTTTATATATACTTTTATATATCTTGTACACACACACACACACACACACACACACACACACACACACACACACACACACAGACGCATACGCGCGCGCGCATATCTCTCTCTCTCTCTCTCTCTCTCTCTCTCTCTCTCTCTCTCTCTCTCTCTCCCTCTCTCTCTCTCATAAATATATTTATGCATAAGATACTCTCCGATTATGTTTTTTGAAGATAAAAATCAAAATTCATTATCACGTGGCTGGGCAACAGTTGTGAATTGTCCGCGCGTCGAATGCTATGATATTTTGTTCATGTCGCCGTTGTCTAAAATTAAATATGACATGTAAGAGAAAATAGTTTCGCAAACACTCGTACGTCAACAATCTGCAAAAGTTAAAACATTTTCGAATTTAGACAATTAATATTTCGACATCGACGAATATTGTGAGCCAGTACCGATATTAACTATCTTTGAAAATTAATTCTATCTGTATATATAAAATTGTCTTGCATAATAGCGATTGTAAAAGCTTTTTTTGTCAAACACAATTGTAGAATCGTGATCAAACAGAATCGTGATCAAATTGATTTTTATCAAATGTTCGTATTTTAAATATTTCATATGCATCGACATTAACAATAAAGATTTGATTTCCTAATTTATTTCGATATTAATGGAATATTTATTGTACGCGCGACAGTTTTTAAAAAATAATAACTTTATAAAACTGTATTTAGTACAATAAAAAGCGTGAAATGTGAATGTCATTATAATTTTTTAATATTTACATCAGCATTGCATATATGAGAAATTAATGTCTATACCTGTCTATACTTGAAAAAATTATAGTAAAACCAGAAATGCGACGCTAAATATAAGTGAAAGTACAGAGCTTTTAAAGCTGTTTACAGCAATAAATTATTTCAATAAAATATGTTAAAATTACAGATAAACTTCAATATGTTTGTTTATTTAATGAAGTGTCTGGAGCTTAATGAAGTTCCAAATAATCCGCTCTTGAATAATTCGCTTCGATTTTTTGTCTTTGATCTACATTTCCAAAAATTATATATATTTCATATATTTTTCTTTCGCAAAATTGCTCACATAAGAACAAACTTTGATAATGATTAATAACTATAAAAAATAAAGTTATTAAATATAGATTAATGTACAGTAAATCGGAAAAAAATGATCGACAGAAAAAGCAGGAAAATCGTAATGGTACACAATTAAGAAAACGTCGCCATAATTAGCAAAACTTTATAATATAATCAGAAAAGCGTTAATAAAAATCTTGCGACAATTCCGTTAGTAAAGGTACTACGTGTCCGTTCCGATCAATGATTCTAATCTGCTGATAATGTCGTAGAGTCTCTATGTGAGAGTCACTCAAAATGATCAAACGCGTTATTAGCAGAACCTGTATTGATCCTTTGCTTTAAAAAAAAAAAATGCATATAATTTTTATATGTAAAATCAATTTCATAAAATATATTATATCCAACACAGAGAGAATAAAAAAAATTGATTTTTTTACAAAAATATTTATATTAATTCTTTCTCAACAGATTCAGTTACTTGATACTTTCTTGCTGTTTATTTGTAATATTTTATATACATTACAACTTTTTCGTTCTTCTCAAAGTGTGTCACATTTTTAATTATAATTTTCTCATTGAGTCACCAAGAAAAGTTTGAGAAAATGAAAGTTAAGTTAAAGAAACATTTAACATTTTTTTGTTATTAATTCTTTGCGTAATCATATTTATGCATCTAGAATTGTATCTAAGCTCTAATTTTAATCCTTTTATTCCTATATATATATATATATATATGTATACTTTTCTTATATTATAATTTTCATATCATACTTTCTTTTTTTAAGCTTCCCTAACAATATAGAGATTCCGCACAAATTGATATTTTGCTCGCGATGGTTGTCATAGTTAATTAATTATCGTTAATCCTCACCAGCTAATACATTGTTTATCAACGTAAAGCGTTTTAATTTAAAGCTGTCAACAGCACGCAGTAAACAATCGGAAAGAAAATTTTTTGATCATCTCTGTAATATTATATGAAATTTGTTTCATGAAAAAATTGTATGAGTTTTTTTCAGACAAAAATTAGATATATGCACGTGTTCACATTTATATGCAAAGATTCGAGCGAAGAGTAAGTTCGGCTCTCGTGTTACATCTCGCCCTCCCCGTAATTTCACCCGCCGACAGACTAGACGTTATTTTGGCCATCGAGTTGATTTTTGTCATCTAGCGACCGGTCCTTCAAGCCAGCTGGCAGTAGGCCCACGCCCCGTTTTATCCTTTTTCGCCACATGCAGCAGCGTAAGCTAAATGGATACACGTGAAAGCCGACACTTTATTTTTGTATGCGGTTATACGCATTCGTCGATCGTCGAGCGGCTATTTATTCCAAATTTAACAGATGTACAAAACAGCGCGTGATCTCCTAGCGTTTTTACATACAGCTAAGAGACAAAGCCTAATGTTCGTTACACACTGGTTGATTGATTGTTATCTAGTAGTGACGAAAGCTTTGCTTATTTTCATTTAATTGTTATTTGCTAGGCACGAGATAATTCTGGTAACGCTGATAGTGTCATGATTTATGCCCTAAAACAAGTAGCACATGTCAAGCATAAATTTGTATTTGTAGGACGAGTGTGAAAACGGCACCGTAAGCTCGCGCGCGAGTATTCGTTTACGAAGACAATTGATTGTCTTGTTTCGAGAAAACGAGAAAAAGAGGAAAATGTTTGAACAACTACTTTCGCAAAATGCGAATTATACTGTCTCAAGAAGAGCGAAGAAGACGTGAGAAAATGTGGAGAATAGTATGTACCTAGAACATAAAAGTACTAAAAATAATAACTCTGCCAATTTAATATTTAACATTTTCCATAACTAAATGACATAACTTTTCGATAACTAAATGAAATGTCGAAGTTCGTTTTTTTTTTGAGTTTGAATAACAGTTTTTTGAAAAGATTGACGGTATGTAAACGTGTATTAATATAAATTTTTTTTAATTAAAAAGAAACACACAACATTTATTTTATTTTTCTAAAATTACATGAATATTATTAATATAAATACAATATTATACGAGTATCTGATATTTCCAAATTTAAAATAGCTGTATAACAAAAAAAAAAAAAAGAGAGAAAAAAAGATCGATAAAATGCACATTATATTGTTCTCTTCTCTCCCTTCAAATATAATTTAAATTCTGCACCCAACGACCCTCATGCATGCGCAACAAAATCCCGGAGAATAACGTGAGATAATATTAATATCAATTTTCAGAAAAGATCAGCTTGTCCTTTACTACAAAATCGAGAATGACACGCTAGAGAATAAACTTTATTTGTTCTAATTTCGCTTACTGCTAAGCTTACCGACTGTATCGCACCTATATGCACTGTTACAAGTTGATTTATATCTGTAAGCAAATGTCCCTCCCTCCCCCCCTTCTCCCCTTTAAACTCATATATTATATCCTTCTATTTATGGGACGTGCATGGATACTTTTCTCGACACCGTCACATGCTTTTCTCTGTTCGCCAAATGCAAAAAAATAAAAAAGGTCTTTCAAAAATGAAGAAAAGCTCGCGATAGATATTTCAGATAGTCCGTGCTAAAACAGATGTAAATTGAAAAGAGAATTGACAGAATAATTTATTCGATGAAGATAATTAAAAATTAAATATTTTACTCGTAATATGTAACTAACAAAAATTTTTGATCAAGAGAGAAGATATTCTATTACTTGCTATATTTTTGGATTCTGAAGCTTTTCTGCAATTTGCTATAATTGCTTATTATTAATATTACATTGCATAATATAAATGATAATTTTAATTGACAAACGTTGCGTATTTTCTTAACATAAAGTCTTGACTATAATTAAACACAATTTTTTACAAGACAAACTAATTTCATCTCACACATTCTCATCACATTCAAAGTTAAACGTTATATTTTTTTTGTTTACTTCTTACTGTAATTTTTCCTAATACTAATAATTTTTTTTTCACAATTTATTTACAATAAAGGGTAGTTTGTATATATAAATTACTTGATTCTAAATATAACTTTTTGTCATTTAGATTTTTCAAAACAAGCTATCTTCATTAATCTTAAAATAGTGACATAATACAGATTCTAACAGATTTTAAACTTCTTATATAAATATGATTATATAATATAAAATTGTGAAAATATATACATCAAGTTAGAAAAAATTATTAATTGGAAAGACAAAAAGAAATCATTCGTCCAATCATATAAAAAGATATCATTAATATGTTTCCTATAAAGAAAATGTGAAGATTTTTTATTACTAAGTAGATATGTAAGCAGTATACTTTTATAAAACATAATCAATAAATATTATATAAAACAAAGTGATAACAAAATATTAATATTACAAATGCATTATTGATTATTAGAGCAAAAAAATATTTTTATAATAATAGAATTTCTATCAGCGACTCGGCAGTAGAGTAAAAGCGAACATTATTATGATTTGTTGTCTCTAGTAACGATGTACTTCAGCCGCGTACAATATCCTACGTTGTCGTTAGTTTATAAACTTTTATGTTTTTTTTCCAGAGAAAATGGCAGTCCCATGACTGATAGCAGTCTTTGTGAGAGGGAGATGCTACTCTAGGAAATATAATATTATAAATTATAAATGATAAAAAAAATGAGCGGAATAAAATCGATATCAGAAATAATCTCTAAAAAATCGCTTTTTCTATATGTATCGTTTTATGTCACTATTCAATAATTTTAAGTTAATAATTTATTAAAATATTGTTCTATAATACAAAATACAAACACTTGAGAGTTAATAAATCAGTTTCAAAATAAAACTAGTAAAATAATCTACATTTAAACAAGAACAAGAAATTTTATAAATACAAAATACAAAATTATGAAATACGGAACGGTTTGATATCGCATGTATATTTTATATAATTTTTATGAGAAAGTTTATACAAATTATTAATAAGAGAAGAATTATGAATAAGAGAATTATTAATAAGCATAGTGAGATAAAATTTCTAAATCACTTTTATTATATATGTACAATATATATAAACAAATAAAAATTTTTATTATTTTTTAAAATAGAAAAAGATTTAAATAATTAGTTTTAAAGAGAAAGAAATGAAGAAACAATATATAAATATATATATGTGTATAAACACTATATTGTCAACTAAGGTGCAACGTTTAGTAGTGCCATTTTGTGGCTAAGAGTATAACCGAATGAGATGCTTAGAGAGTTATTTTTGATTTCCGCGCCGCGACTCGACGCGTTCTCGAGCGAACGTAGTTTATCGTAATATGCGGAGAATTTGTGACAAAATAAATATTATCAACTACTTAATTCAATCTCTCTCTCTCTCCCTCTCTCTCTCCCTCTCTCCCTCCCTTCCTCTCTCTCTCTCTCTCTCTCTCTCTCTCTCTCTCTCTCTCTCTCTCTCTCTCTAAAAAATGTATTAAAAGTTTTTAATACAATTGAATTCAAAAATTTAAATCAATTAGTTGAAATAGAAATAAAAGTAAATAAAAGTAGTACAGAGGAAGAAATAACAGTAGAAATAACGAAACTTGTGACAACAGTAATAAAGGTAAAAAAATATGTATGTCACACATTAAAGTTATAAGTCGTTAGAGAACAGAATATTTCCTAGCGAATGAAAAGAAGCAATAGTGCTTCCAATGTCTATAAAGTACGATCAATGATTAAAATAGAAGAATTTAGATCAATAAATAAATTGCGGATTTATAAAAAGATACTAGAGATAATATATAATAGTCCATAGACATTTAGTGAAGTGCCTAGAATAATAATCTAATAGAAGAGTGTCAATCAGATCTATTTATCTATTTAATCTATTAATAATAAATCAGTTTAAACTATTTTCATACTTATTTTTTACCTCAATATTCATTTTTCATTGAACTCTCTATAGATGAAAAGAATCTTCGAATGATCGATAAAATTAGAAGTAAAACAAAGAATATAAAAAAATAAAATGATTAAAAAGCATGCAAATTTTTTTGAATCTAAGCAACTATAATGTACTGCATTTTATTAAATAATCAATGGACGAAACGAACCGATTATTAAAACGAACGGAAGGAGCAACAATGAAGCTGCAAGTTAATAAGATAAGAGCTTTGAAATTATCTCTGATAGAAGCGTTTCAAGCTTACGAAGCGAATCTAACGCTCGAATTTCGAAACTAAACAGACGGTTAAGTAGCAGTGTACTTTCAACGTTTGATATTCACTATTTTTGATGAATCGTCTAGTTCTCTCGATTGTCGAAACATGTTTAATCGATTTGAGATTGTTTAAATTGCACTGTTTAACTCTTTATAAAATACAAAAATATTTCTAAACTTAATATTTATCATTATCATTAAATGTATGAATTTTTGCTCATTAGCGTTTCAGTCAATGTCAAAATTCTTAATTGTTAAATATAAAAAATTAATAATTAATATTTTTGGTTATAGAAATGAAAAAATGAAATTAAATAGGAAAAGAAATGTAAAAAGGAAAAGAAATGTTTATAAAAGTATAAAGCATAAATATACTTTATATGTTTCGTACGTAAAATTCATAAATTTTCTCTTGAAAATCTTTTGATATATTCTATCATATTTATTTCAATAAATAACAAGAGAACCTTGGTTCTATTTTTCAATTTCGATCTATTATTTTTCGTTAGAGTGTCCTCGAATTCAGATTTCACGACTCGCGCACAATATATATACACACACATATATATATATATATAAAATTTGACTCGATTATATATATATATATATATATATAATCTTTACATCATAATGCGTTTGATTCAATACGAGATAAACGCGAAATATATGAAGCGAGAATATATATATATATATATATATATATATATATATATATATTTGTTATTGATTTGCGAGTACATTTAAAAAAAAAAATAAATCATTAGGCGAGCCAAGAAATCTAAACAAATAATCACGTCGAAAAAGATGAACGAACAAAAATCTGTTTGACGGCATTGTTTGTGCATCAACACAAAATATCTATTAAATATTTACCGTTGAAGAAGCACTATTCTTTTTTTTTATTAGGAGTATTAATTTTGTATTTTAATTTGCAATACAATTGTATACGAGAAATACTTATAAAATTTTTATTAGAGATAACATTTAATACACGCGCGGTAACTATAATATAAATATTAATATTATAATATAATATAATATAAATATTTTGAATAAAACAACTCTTTAATCAAAAAAGTATATTTATAATAAAAGAGCTTACATAAGTAATATATTAAAGAAAATATGAGAGAGAGATGTAATTCGTAATCTTCACATTCACAATACATTCATGATGAGTAGATGTATTAAATTCGATAAGAAAAAAACTTGAGACAAGTATACTTCAACTAATTATAAGTCTCTTTTTTTACTATGGCAAATTATGAGAGGATATATATTCGTAAATTGAATGTCGATCGTTGAAAGAATAAAGGTAAGCTTTAAGAGAATCAACAGGTATGCACGATATTGAAGATTCATTAAAGTAAAAAGTATAATACAATAAAACATGGTATTCATCATGAAGAAATTATAACGTTAAAAATACCTGGAATAAAGAGTGAATCCGATTTATGGAAGATTTATGGGAAAAAATTTATGATTTTAAAAGCATACAAAATTGTAATATAAAAAATAATATAATATTCGGCAAATAATATAAAATTCGGCAAATAAAATATAAGCCTCTATCTAAAATTTATTTTATCGATACAAACGTGTGTTATAAAAAAAAGAAATGCTAAATAATCAATGCATACCTTATCATTATATATTGTGACACTTGAATATAACAAAAATTATAGAAGCTATTATTATTTAATTTCCGTAAATGTTTTATTCATTAGGAAAACAAACGTATTATAACATTATATATATATGTATATCTTTTTAAGGAAACATACACAAGCAACATACAATCACTAACGCGAGATTTAACAAGATGCATAAATAATAAATAATATTGAAAAAATCAGCTCAACGTATAAATTACATTCAATTATAGGTAAATTAAACAAATTTAGCATACCTTCACTTCCCGTTAAGTATCTTTGTCGATACAATGGCACAATATTGTTGCACGTAATATTATACTGTCTATCTCACGCGGAAACAGATCGCACATCCGACTAATCGTCGTTCGACGAATTCGGCTTTGGTTTAAACGCAATTCACTTCTCGCGAAGCATACATTCGTTCCATACGTGCCGTATCGTCCGACTGTCGAACTTTTAAAGGAAATCATAATTTCGATGGCGCTAAAGAGTCATCACTTCCATACTTCGCACGCGTCGCAAGAAAATGATCCGACCGAACGTGTTCGGCACCCGAGACTCGGGACTCGGGACTCGGGACTCGGGACTCGGGACACGACTCATCTACGCGCCGATTGCAAACTGAAGACGTAACGCGCCACGCGAACGACGAACTGCCCGCCACTACCCGAGCGCTGACGGACGCGTCCGAAAATGAACGACGAATCATTACGAAAAATCGCCGGTGCAATCAATTTTGCGCAACTCTGAGAATATATATATATATTATTGTTTTATAAAATATGTCTTATTCAGATCAAAATCATTCAAAGTGATTGTCGCGAAAAGGATAATGCGATTAATAATAATATGACGATTTACGTATATGATACACATATGCATACCTGCAATAATCATGCGCAAATTTTGATCCAGATCCAGCCTCTCAAAGATCCACCCTGAAGTGGATCATCGACACCGAAATCGCGTCATCGATGTATAATAATAATTCTATGCGATGTTCGATGCACTACGGCACTTGACGAAGGACACATGCGATAACTCGCCACTTTTAAATAGACAGTAATAATATCGTGAAATGTACACCGAGCCATACTAATTGTAAGCGATTCGCCAAACGTGCGAATCATCTCGATGCGTTTCAAAAAAACAATATTGCCAACTCTCGAAATTCAAAATGAGAAAAATATATAGCGTACTAATCGCAATTGTTATTGCTATATTAGTAATTTTATTTGAACGTAGAAATGTAGGCAAACTAATAATTAATCTAATTGTAATAATAATTGTATTAATACGAAACTTTTTAATATATTAAAAATAATATTAAAAAGAGAAAAAGATATTTATCTCTCTCTCTCTTTTCCTTTTTCTTTTTATTTTTCTTCTCAAACGTTTGAAGTGGCACAGCAAAGAAACGAGATAAGAAAAGAACAAAAATGTACATATATAAAAAGATAATTGTCGAAGTGTGTCTTATGCAAACAGTGTGTGTTTTATTTTAATTTTTTTATAAACATAGTTCTCATGGCTCTTATCTTATTTTACTAGCATATCAACGAGTTATTAATATTAGTTGCAACATAACGGACACTTGAAATACTTTTTTCTCTTTATATATCGATCGCGCATTACTCATCCAATTAATTGCATAATCAATCGTCGTGTTGATAATTTAATGTGTTTTAGCAGGAATTTATTACCTCCGTTTTTTACTTATGACTTGTGTACTTATGTGCGCTTCGGTTTCTTTCCGCCTTTAGCCGTTAAGAAGACACTAGTGCACGGTGAAATTTTTCAAGCAGAGTGAATCGCCGATCACTTGTTAGATGGTGCAGCGAGTGGCGCGAGTAGCGCGAGTGGCGCGACCGCTAGGCTGCCGACAGCCGACAGTCAAAAATGGCCGGAGCCAGCGACTGGTTTAGCATCGGGAGCACGGTGCTTTGTAAAACCTGCCACGAGCAGGAGATAGAAGGAGAAGTGCTGGCATTCGATCCACAGACCAAAATGCTGATACTAAGTATCCTTTTAATGAAAACGGTGACCGATATTCGACGACATCGCCGATGTCGCGCGTCCATGCCCACGCTGTACAGAGACGCATAGTGTAAATAACGAATAATGACGGTGTCGAGATCAGCGAGATGTTCGGCGCCGTAATTTACTGCACCGGAATATCAACGTTCGACGTTTCTCGCGATCCGACTCTTCCCTCGCATTCTCCTCTGCCATCGTCGATCCTTGACACTCGGGATAACTCGATGGCGAGTCAGGTTAGTTTCGTCATCCATCATCAACCATGCGTCGACCTTCCTACTTTGGTGCACATTCGTTTTATTATCGGCCGTATTCGCGTATCTTGTCGTCATCGTTGTCGCGCCAGTGACATCGCACAAATTTTATTCCATCTCAAAAATATATGGCCGCAATTGCAGTTTTCACGTTTTTTTTTTTTTTTTTTTTTTTTCCTCTCTTTTCGTTAATTGCACAGATTTATATCTTGTCAATGATGACTTTGATTGACAGTAGAGTACAGTTTAAACGATATAAGCAGTTGCATTGATTCTTCAACACTTATAATGTAATATTAATTGGCATTAAGAGAGATTCCAGTGTCATTAAATATCTTAATAAATACTGCAGTAATCTTCTACGAAAAATAAATTTGTAGACCTTGAATTCCATGAGACTTGTTGCAATGGAAAAATATTTTATGAATACTATGTATACACAAGTTTATCATGGACTACGTTATGGATTATGTTATGACTTAGGAATTTGGAAAATATAGATTAACAATTGATGTTATTTTATTTACTAAGAAACTTCTTTTTCAAAATTTACAAGCTTTTCTGCAATCTGCTGTATTTTTATTTTAACATTATTAAACATACAAATATCTAAGATGTCATATAAACTAACATTTATGTATTATGTTCCATGAAAAAAGATTATTCCTTAACAATAACTTTCTAGAATGTCCATCGTCGAGTGGTAGACCCTCGTTAAACGATGTACACATAGTAAATTTATCTCTCGTATCTAATGTTCAAGTAATACGAGAAGTTAGTCCTACTACCAGCGAACCACCACAGAGCCTTAATTTACAAAGGCTAAATACAAGAGTTCGCAATCAGGTTGAAGAGAAGAAGAGACTGGTAATGGCTCTGCAGGCCGGAGTATCTCCAGAGGGACAGAAACTCTTTATTGCTATTTCAAAGACTATTCAAGATATTACGTGGAATGGAGCTAATATTGTTGTATTTAACAATGTCACTATTAGGCCACCATACAAAGTGGATAATGTGCATGGAAACACAGAATCTGGAGCATATAGACATGTAAAAAAAGTGGTACGTAAATACAAACAATGCTAAAATCTAATAAGCAAGATGTGCTAATACTAATATGCACATTTCTTAATTACTGTAAATTCTTTCATCAATACGTAACATTTCTAATAATAAGCCAAGATTTTAGAGTAAAAAAAAAAAAAAAAAATTAATCCTTACAAAAATATTAGCTTTTCAACAAAGCTCTCTCTAAAAAGAACAAATATCTTAAAAGTATTTTTTATCCATTTTGTTGCTAAATTGATACAAAGAAAATTATTAAATAAAAAATATAAAACAGCAAAGGTTATTTTCGATTCTATTTTACATTCGTATATTTTATTTTATTGCCATTGCAGGTTGAGAAACATATTAAAGATACTGCTCAAGCGCAGCAACAACGGGAACAACAGCAACAGAAAGGCGGCGAACTGCAATAAAAATCCTCCAAAAAGGCACTACACCACCAAGATCGTTAAAGAAACTTTTCAAGCAATCCCAATGTTTGATGAGAAATAGAAAGAATTAACGGGATACTAAATACACAAAGCAGCCTGACGACAAAGCAACATAGATAAATCTAGATCGTGGAAAATCGACATCTTCGAGCGACCTCCAGTCGTTTGTTGAATGGAAAAAGGAAATGAAGTGCAAATTCAAAGAAAAAAATTTCACACATTCTTAATCCGAGCGTTGTTAACAGTATCGCATGTGCAGCATTTTATAAATACAATCAGACGTATTATTCGTAATTATTAGTCACCAGCCTAAAAAAAATCTAAAAAAGCGAATAGATCGACTGATTCAAGTAACTACCGCATATTTGTTAAGTACTACTGATACTACATTCGTATGTATATCAATGTACCGGAATGTGCTGTAGTTCAAATATTTAATTCAAATACGTTTTACGTCGGGTTATTGTTTGTTGACATTAAGCATGAAACGTATTTTAACATGAATTGGATTTCTCTTTTTAAACGCGAATCCGCGCATTTGTAAGGTAATTATATTATTTAAGCCCGTATGAAACGGCTCGAGCATTTGCAAATAGCATCAAACTCCCAAAGACAACACAAGTCGCAAATAAAGTAAGATAAAATGCACAGTTAATTAACATCTCGCGAACGCTCTGCTCAATTACATAATTTTGTCAATAATAAATTGTGATTTATCATCATGATCAAATATTACGATAAGATAACTGTTTTGCAACTTTTTCATCTTTTTTATCATTAAATAAAAAAGGTATAAAATTATGCAGTTTTGTTAAATATGTACGTTAAGAACTGAACGTACGAAAGCGAATTTCTATTTATTATTTCCGAATGTCTTGCGATACATTTTTCTGCTTTGTATTTACGAAAATAGATTTTCTAACGGGATACCAATAATTTTAATCGAGTCAGCAACCGTGCTTTTTATCCTAGTTTTGCGAATCAAGATGCGTAGGATCAATTTAAATAAGCCTATTTCGAAGTTTGCTTTTTGTGCCCTTTTTGATTCATGAACAATTTCACACTTCCCCTCACATAACAAATCTTTCAATCAATCAAGAAAAATATTACGATTCATCATGTACACACGTGACGGCTTAAAGCATCGTCAAATATGTACTAATCTTTTATTTTTCTTGCGCAAACCGAATTGTAAGAACGTAATTTTAAAAAGTCAGCGCCTCGACTTATGCAAGATTTATCTGCGAGATCTAACATCGACCTCGTCGAAAAATCGAGTACATCTCGTACCCTTTTTAACTCCATTTTGAATGAAGCAATGAGAATAATTAAGAAGAACAAGTGTGCGCGAGGAAGATTGTAAGAAGAGAGTTACATGAAGAGACAAAAATAAATGTAATATAAATTCTGTATTTGTGATACTATATGGGTGTATCGCCTTTCTTACATTAAGCGATTCACTAATACCAATTACTAATTACAGATTACTATTGTAGATTCATCTTGAAAGATTAAGCTGGCTGCTTTCACGATCTATCGCTAACAATAAGTATAGACAACAAAAGTATAATTACAGCTAGCTATAAATATATATCGCACACACGTAGCAATTGAAAACTATAATTGCTAAAATATAAATTACTCCATAATCTCGTCCGCTTCTTCCAGCGTTTCTGAAATGCCGCTCGTCGATCTCACGCTCATGGATAAATCGTGAGTTACACGAGCAATTCGGGCGGCAGCCTTGAATTTTATCGCAGCTCGATGCTTCTCGGTTTTCTTCTTCCACTATAAGAGAAAATAAATAAAAAGATTATTATATCTCATTGATAGTGCGCATGATGAAGCAAAATTCATATTTTTCACCTGCTACTATCATATATTGTATAATTTTGGCGGGTCTTAACGTGCATGCGCACTCCGCTTTTTGTGCGCCAACGCCAGATGCGTTCAAAAGTTGAAAATCTCTTCGTCGAACGGAGCAGCGTCTGATTAACCAATCAGAAATCCTTTTTGCTCCGATTAGACACCATTTCACATAATGAGTAGATTTTTGAACGCATCTAGCGCTTGCGCGAAAAGACCGAATTTTCGAACGCAATTCTGCTTTTCTACACGAGATATCGCGCGAAAGCAGTGATTTCGTGTTTCGGGGCTCGGATTTTCGATTTTCGACTTTGTGTTTTATCTCTCCTGTATGTGTACGGGCAATAAGAAATGTGAACACAGAAGCTGTACTCGCTTTTTATTAAAGTGTTGATTCTTTATCCCTACTAATCGTCGCATCAGAGGATAGATATTCATATTAAAGAGCAAGAGGAATTTCATTCGATCCGTAATTTACGCCGGTAACAAATCTGATGAAATACAGATGCAACATGTGTATAATTTAATAATGCTAAAATAACGAGAACTCATCGTCAAAATGTGATACGAAATGATATAATTATTTTTCTCAGATCGTACGAAGGACGAAGATGGAGAGGCTGGAACTGAACCGATAACTACAAGGTTGATAGTAACTAACTTTGCAAGGACACTACTTGGAGAAAAATAAACGATTATTCTCAAAATAAGGAAAAACGATTGAGTCGAGCGCAAATATTTGGCTTCACTCGATGACATTTTACGTAAGTTTCTGAGATTTAATTCACTTCAGCTTAAACCTTTGATGAGAAAAATTGCGTACTCTTATCTACTTAATACTATAACCTAACTTAATAAGAAGCGCGTATAAACATCAATCTCCTTCTTTTATATACTTTAGCGATAATTTTAAACAAAATTATCAGGGACACAGGTATTCCTTCGAAAATTTTGATAAAGAAACGATTTGCCTTTAATATATATGTGTAGAAATCATGTTTTTATAAGACAAATTAGTCTTATAATTTGTCACAATGGAAAAAAAAGAAAACAACATTTATATACTAACTAAATGTTGTAAATATGTGGTAAAACCTTCCGAAATGATTCATAAAAAATAAAAATTTGCATTTTGCAAGAAAGTCAAAAACATGAATGATTCTTCCTGAATTGTAACAATATTGTAACATTAAACGCAACGCTGGAATAATTCAATTTTTTGTTGTAAGATTGTGTTTATGCCACATAAATATAACATGTCTTATTAGTTGCATCACTAACAAGACAGCATAATAAAATTAATGTTAAAATAAAATAAAGAATGCATAAATACTGACTATATGTAAAACTTAATAATAAGAATAGTAATGCAAAAGGCACAATTTGTCACATTAATATCTTTTGAGTCTATTTTTTTTGCTTACCTGTTCATCTCGAGATGGCACATTTGCAAGATATTCTCTCATCTCAGGTTTCTTAGGATCAGCTATTGCCAATACTGATACACAGCCATCGACTGTTCCCAAAACTATGCTCTTGCCATCATGTGTACTATCGATAGCACTTAACTCGGCCTGCACTCTGTAATTTGCTATCATTTCACAATCGGAAGATCTGTAAAATAAATAATTTACATGTTATGTATTTACAGTATATAATTTTTGGTAAATATAAAATTTTATTTTTTTAACAAACTAAATTGATGTATAAAAACAACAACTACAAATAAGATGGCTGATCTTTCAAAGAATGATCTTACAAACTTATCTTATTATTAGTTTCTCTCTCTCTCTCTCTCTCTCTCTCTCTCTCTCTCTCTCTCTCTCTCTCTCTCTCTCTCTCTCTCTCTC
>JBCAUJ010000024.1:5937146-5957731 GCA_038406275.1 Cataglyphis albicans
GGGGTGTTTTCTCTCTCTCTCTCTCTCTCTCTCTCTCTCTCTCTCTCTCTCTCTCTCTCTCTCTCTCTCTCTCTCTCAACATACTTACCTGAAAACTCTAATAGTTTTACGACCACTGTGATAGTAAAGCACATACTCGTCTGTTCGATTAAACATTGATATAACAGTAAATACTCCCTCGGCTACCTTGGATATGTATGTTTTCACGCTTGTTCCTTTCTTTAACTCTATGAGTTCGAGACCACCTCTGACATATAATATATTTAGTAACTTAGCATAACAATGTATGTTCAATTTATCTATATACATATATCACCTGCTAGGAGCATACAAAGTATATTTGCCATCTTTGCTAATATTTCCACTCCATTTTGGAATTGTACGTATAATTTTTTTCTTATTGATGTCAAGAATTGTGCCCTTATCGGAGCCAATAATTCCTATCCATTGCGGTTTATTAGGCATAGGAGTGATACATACAATATCCTATTAACAGATTTTTCTAACAATATAATTATATTTAACATTCATTTTGAAAATATTTCAAATCTTGACAAAATTTATATTACGTTTAAATGCTCATCGTGTTTTAATTCGTGGTTTAATTTGTTATAAAAATAATGAAATAATTATTTGTTAACGGAGCTTCATTACCTTAAATCCAGGCAATTTTATGGGTATTTTACTAATTACTGCTCCCGTTTTAGCGCTATAAATTATAACGCAATCTCTATTGCCTTTATCAGCTGCTGGCACCGCCAAAAAAGCATTGTCTGATGTTATCACAACTTGCCGAAAAGGTGTACCGGTATTACTTCTTACAGGATATTCCAAAGAGAATATTCGTTTACCATCTAATACGCATATAAATTATATTTCCTCAATTTTTTTTTGAGGATATTAACGATATGAAAGTATCGAGAATTTTTTTTCTTACCAGGAATATTTCTCATAATGAGAGTCGCCGTAGTTCGCATGTTTTCCACTCCTGCAGGATTATTGGGTCTCGAGATGGCTAAGAACTTTGATGAGCTTTCTATCAGTGTTAACTGTTTCACATTCGTTTGCTCTTCCTTGAACAGCACTTGCTCTGTAATTCTGTTCCACACGAGAACATTACCTGATTCGGTCGACACAATATATCTGAAAATAAGGTTGTTTTTTATGCTGTTTTACTCTTAATTAGATATTTATTTATTAGATGAGATTAGCTTGCCTGCTGTCCTGCGTAATGCAAGCATGTGTAACAATTGCCCCTAATGGACTATCGGCTAGTTTTGATATTAATTTGCCTGTTTGCAGATCCCAAACACCGACACAATCTCTAGTGACCGTAATGGCCAAGTTACCCTCTTCGGCTAAACTATTTCGCAATATGATGAAACACATATAATGGATCATACTGATTTAATATGATGACTAATTAAACGTGGATTTACCTTATCATATCTATCTGCAATTCATGTCTATCAATGACATGAACTTGTTCGAAAATGTTGTTGATGTTCCATACTTTAACGCTTCTATCAATACTCGATGTTACAACGCTGTTCCAATTTCCAACGGTCAATGCCTCCAGTTGGATGATCCTTGCAAAGTGCGCATCTAATATCTTTACCAAATCAGACGTCTCAAACGACCAAACGTATAGATTTTTTCTATAAAAAGTAATTTGAATCATGTTATTTTGTGCTTTTTTTTCAATTTTTTCCGTTTGAGTTATTCCTCGTGAGGATTTAAGCTGACAAGAACAACGGTTAGCATAGTGCGCACCTTACACCAGCGACAGCATAATTCTTGGTGCCGCTGACCATGACAGAGTTTGAACACATCATTCGCGTATTAATATTCCTCACTCCATTCGGCAACATTAATACGTGCGCATCACTTTTGCTTTCTAGGAACCACACGATAAATCCATTTCCGGTTGTCGCTAACAGCATCTCCTCCTCTCTATCCATCTTCAGCTGCAGTAGATACTCCACATCGTCGTTGTACGCCCGTGGCATATCGAAAATCTTTTCCCAATAAGACGAGGTTTCGTCGTTACTATATTTCACGACTCTGTAATCATCCTTACACGTACACGCGTACAAAGTACCTTTGTCTTTCGTCATAACCATGGCACTGAAATAATTTACTGCTATTATGATCTTTTTCTTTCTTTGAACATGATTGCTCTCAAATACAAATTCTATCACTCTACCTGTGAAACTCGAATGGATCCAATGATGTCTTTTTTCTATAAGTGTGCAAAAGCATACGTGTGTCGTCAAGGCTTCCGGACCAGAATATGATTCTATAATAATCCAAACTCGTATACTCCACATCTGTACAAGAAAATACAGGGATGAAGAATGCACAAGCAAAAGTACATGTAGAAAGTGCATGTAGAAAGATTAATTTTGTTGACCTAAAATCGGCCATTTATTGGAATCCTCGGGATTACTGTGAGTGTCGAGTAGATTTCCTCGTAGATCGAATCTACACCAACCTAGTTTCCCATAAATAAAAGCGTATTGATTCATCAAGTGCACACCGTATACTGCATCCTCGTTTGGTAAAGGATTGTCAATGACGACAAATTCACTTGTCAATGTATTCAAAACAACGATCTATGGAAAATTGTACATTGTGAGATACTCTTCAACTAATTTAATATTTTCTTAGTAGAAATAACGAAATATTCAACAAACGAAAATTAAAAGATTTTTTCCGAACGTAAGTTTTGTAAGCTTTAAAGATAAAATAAGAAATACGAATCTTATTTTTCATTTAATTTTAAGTCAGAAGTGCTTTACTTTTTTTCCCAATAATTTGATTTCTTAGAGTTAATATACTATTTTATTTTACCTGATAATTAGTTGTAAAAGCTGCAGCGTATCTATTATCGGGGCTTAAGACCAATCGTTGCATTATACCTTCCACGCCAGGATTGACATCCCTTGTCATATCGCTAGTACTCAAATCCCAGGTAATAAATTTATTGGATATCGATACTACATAGCGATAATCTGATGTTAAACAAAATCCAAATACCGCAAATTGATGACCTTCCAACGAATACTAGAAAGCAGAATCATAATTTAGAAAAATAATTTAGAAAAATTTTACGATAAAATAAAAAATATTGTTTTATACGCGCATAAAATCCAAACAATAAATCGCTTTGAGATCAAACTCTCTGTTTAAAAAGAAACATTATTGAATAAATACAATATATATGGTTTACTTTTAACGGTCCACCAGGTGTATGTAGACAATGATAGAGAGGAAGTAAAGCACAATCCTTCACGCCGTCTTGATCGCATGCTCGTAGTAACATTCTCACATTAACATTTGCGCCAATTTCCGGCAACAGTCGGCCGATTAATTGAGGAGCAAGCATGTCTGGATGATTTCCTAGAATCGCACCACCTAATCTCAGAGCATCAGCGACTAACATCAGTTCTCTGAAAAGATACTCTGGATTATACACATTACAAGAATATCAGAAACAAAAACACCAAGATCTAGTAATAAAAATATCAACATGAGTAATTTATAATATATTTGAAAGAATGTAAATTTCTAAAAGATTGATATAACTGAAAGCTACAATATTTGAAAAGATTAGAAATGTTTTTTCATAAACCTTTTTTTTTTTTCAGAGAATTTTTTTACTGGTTTACCTCACTAAACTTTGATCGTCGATAAAATTACAGGCGTCTTCAAAATCAGAAAGCACAGCTTGCAAGGGACAGGAACTTAGCTTAGCGTGCAGCCATTCATAATTGAACAAGACATTCTCAAAAAGGTCCTTAAAACGTCGTGCTCTTACCAGATGAAACGGTAACTCGCCAAACTAATCATGAAAGAAAAAAATAGATATCTCTATAGCATACTTGTATTTATTGTGATATTCTTCAAGGTACCTTTCGTAAGTTATATCTCGAGATAGTTCCCTCTTTTGAGTAAAACGCTAATGGTTGCTCCGGTACTTTTCTGTCGGCCACACCTTCTTTATCTGTTAAATTGAATCTACAAATCGTAACGTAAAGCTTATATTAGTATTACTGTATTATTTAATGATAAAATTTTTATTATAACAGTTCATAATATTTACCGATGTCTCTGTATCTCGGTGTACTTGAAAGGTTTTGGTTTGCCGCCTCCCCAAATTCCCAGGTAATAATCTGCGATCATTGAATGAAAATACATCGCCATGTTCATGTTTTTGAAGTAACGTTCCTTGGCTGTGTCCCTGAATTGCCTGTGATACCAATTCAAGACGCTTACACCGTCCGCTTCTCTTTCGCTCAGATAATTGGGCAAATCATTTCTTATTCTGGTCCAGAGCAGAGGTGGAATACGTCTCACCGGTGGTAAATGATATTGATAGACGTCGTCCAGGACTTTGTCATCCAAGGAGATCAGATCTTCGAGCTCGGATTCCGATAAACCCGATTTAGCGGCTGTGATATAGGCTAGGGCATGGAAGACTAAAATCTTGCCATGTTGCTTCTCGATCCTTTCGAATAGCATCATTATACTGTCCATCACTGTACTGGCTAAGTGCGTGTCTGCTGGTTTTGTGTAACTACGCCACCTACAAATCTCCGCGAACACGAGTTTTACGAAGATCGGCAAGGAACACTTTGATATAGCATTCGCTACTAAACGCCATTGATAATTATTTAGATCTCTCTTGGCTGTTTTCATCCACATTCTAAAAAAGATATTATTGCTATTATATATTGTAATAGCGTTATTATATATTAATCGTTATTATATTATTTTATTAATAAACAAGATGTTTAACATAAAGGAGAAGTTAAGAATATATTCTTTAAATAATTTGAAAACGATTCTTTTCTTCATAACATAAACATGATACTGATGAGTTTCTTCACCTTATTACATCCATAGCCAGATCTTCGCCCAAGTCAGTTACTTCAATGAAACTTTCTTCAGTATCTATCATCCTGCGTAGCAACTGATAATCTCTAGAGATGACTGGATTCGATTCTTCTGCTGCACATGATAAAATCATCTGAAATATTTATATATTTGATCACGAAATATATATAAGAAGAGATAGAACTCTTTCATACAAAAAAATATCACATTGCATTGGGTCCTCTGTCTTTATTAAGCAAAATGATTTATTTCAAATTTCTGTCAGCACATCACATAATAATTATATTTACGTTTACCTTGCAATTTGATGGTAATCTCGTAGGCAACCATGACAACTTATTGCCTTGTACACCTGTCAATTGATCAACACTATCTAGAAATAACAGAATGGGCTGTTCGGCGGTAGCTAAAGTCAACAAATATTTGAAATAAGCTGTAAGCGGTACCAGATCGTCAGGAATCTCTTCAAACGACAATCCATAATTATAAGAGATCTGAGAAGAATGATAGAATTATTTTTGATTTTGTCTTTTAAAGTGAAGAGGAGTTTAAACCTATAAAACACACACTTGTTGACAGATTGAAATTAATGTGGGAGTGAGCGCGCTGCTATCAGGAGTAGTGCCAAGAAATCGAATTATACTGATTGGCTTTCTGTCGCTGAGCCAGATGGTGCTCGTCAAACCAGCGCTTTTCGCTAACAAAGAAGTCTTGCCGCATCCACCTTCTCCGTACAATACTAATGGTTTATCACTGTTGTCTAGCATATGATTTTTTATCCTCTCCAAAGTATCTTCGCGTCCGTAAAATACCTGTGACAAGCAGATACTGAATGAGCCACGAGAGACAAAAATAATAATATATATGAATTTAAACATTTATCATTAAACATTTATAAATATTAAATGCAAGAAAAATATCTAGATATTAAATTGACAAAATATTTATTGCAGTCGTCTTTTATACAGAGTATAATATGTCTGAATAGTCTCTACAAATTTTGGGAATAAATTCCAGGGATCTAAACAAGCAGAAAATATTGCATGAACATAGGAAAGTCGGAAGCTTGTTTCTGAGTTACGATGATTTGAAGTTTTCCTGCAAATGGCTGGAGAAATTATCACAGCAAATTGCATAGAAATTACAAACTGTGTTTATTTATTTCCTCGATTTTGCCACGGACATAATGGGACAGTACATTTGCTATAGCAAATGCTCGAAATGGTCTTCGTTAGATTTCAAGGAAGGTTGCGTACAACGCCGAATTGACTGACGAACTTCTTGGAATTTAAGGAGGCCATTTCGAGCAATTGCTATAGCAAGTGTATTGTCCTCTTATGTCCGTGGCAAAACCGAAGAAATAAATAAACATAGTTTGTAACTCTTGCGATTTTTGATGTGATATTTTCTTCAGCCATTGCAGGAAAATTTCGATCGTCGTAACTTCAGAGGGAAGCGTTTCGAATTCCGTATTCATGGAACATTTTTGCTTGTTTAGGCCCCTGGAATTTATTACTAAAGTTTGTACAGATCATTCAGATACACCTTCTATATATTAATAATTTTTCAAAAGTAATTTTAATAAAGACAATCATCATTGGCTTCAAGATTCTTTCTTTTACCTAAAAGAAAAAACTTTTCAATTCTTCTCTTTGATCTTGTTTTTAATTTGATTTAAAGGATATCTTTGAATAACAAATCTTTTACATTAATTTAATATTTAACATTGCCAGTTAATAATTTTTTTGTTAACTCTCACCTTTACAGAATTATTGCAAGCATGCAGGTGTTGCAGAATTTCAGTTATTATTTGTCCTTGTGCGGAACTATCTTCTTTTCTCATGGCACGGTCTACAAGCTTCACTATATTCCTGTAGAAATGAGTTATAAAGTGCTGCAGATACTCGCCATGGGTTTCAGGATCTAGACCCTCTCTTCCAATCCATTCCACAGTATACCTATATAATATTTGACGAAACATATAATATTCATTAACGGAATTGCTTGTCTTGTATATTATATTATAATATAGTATAGTATATTATATTATATTATATTATATTATATTATATTATATTATATTATATTATATTATATTATATTATATTACCTCTGCAAATTTGTACTCTCAATTTTATTCGGTAATCGCTCGTCTCTGAGATTAGCCAATAATTTAGAGGCTTCATTGTCCAAACTTCTATTAGTTATATCCAAGAACAGACTGGCCTTTCTCAGATTTTGAAGATTAATATTATTTATATATCGTACATATGCCAGGCAATGGTTTTTTGTGTTTTTAACATTTAGCACACCATTAATTACTTCCCGTTCAGTCACTGTTTCGAAATTGTTTTTTAATAATTCCATTACAATGGAAAAACATATCTCGATGTCTTAATGTCAATATAATATTATAATAATAATAGTTTTATTTATATATAGTTAAAGAAAATCAATTTTTACATTATATTTGAAATATAATATACTTAATATTTCAAAAATTACGTGCGTGTAATGACAATTGTTTCCATGAATACAAAATTTCTATATTTTTTTTAAATTAATTTATTGACAATTGATACTAAGGCCAGTTATTTTTTCTTCTACATTAATCTATATATTAGTATTATTCTCTTACACACCAGACATGAAATAATTGTGCATTGTATCCTTATCGAACTTTCCAGCATTATACAATGATTGCGCGCCTTTTCTGAACAATTTTTGCATTTTGCACATGGTGTCCCACCAGATTGCTTGATCCTCTTGTTGTAACTTAGGTATTCTCTTGAGAATATACATAAACAAAGAAATATATAAGGGCAAAATAGATATAATTACATAATGAGTAATCTAATGCGCGTTAAAGGAAAATGATTATTTAAAAAATTTATAGTTTTTTTAGAAAATAGAAAATAGAAAATTGTTTATATACTTTATTGTTAAAATTTTTAAGGATAGATGAAATCGGTTGTAGTATGCTCGTAGGTGGAACAGCATTGCTATCTTTCTTATACCACTTGTCCAGAACACTAACATCCATCCCTTGACTCTCCAATTCTGTCCTTAACATTTCTAATTCTGAACTAAGAACATAAGTCGGTATAGGACGGTATCCATATTTTTGTCCAAGGAATACCTGTGCAGCAAGATGTATATTTATTATATTAGAATATATATTTGTTATTTATAAAAATTAAGAATCTTAATTTTACAAGATTTAGAAATGATTTAACTTTCTGCTGTTTAACTTTGTTATATAATTATACAGCTTATATACATATTAAAGTTTATTTTATGTCTGCCAAGATTTGTATAAATTTGTTGAACACTTGAAACTTTTAACTCAAAATAGTTTGGACAATGAAATATTAAATTGCTTAAGAGCAACACTATGCTTTATTCACTTACAACGAAATTGGGTCCCATAGACAATCTTTGACAATTTTCTATTTCTCTCATACACAGTTCTGTAGTCATGTGATCATCGGTGGCTTCATCACGTACACCCCATCTCATATCAACTACCTGCGAAGAACGTTTAATCATGTAAGATAAATTTTGATTTCTCAATTTTGATAATAATATGACATTTTAATTTATGTTAATAGTTAAATATATGAGAGAAACTATTTATTACAATTGATTACCAATAGCAAATGCAGCTATCCTTTAGTAATTATATATAATATATAAATTATATATAATATATAATCTAAATATAATTGTCAAGTTTTAGCTGTTTTTCTATCAAAGATCAACATCAAAAGATTGAATTATATATGTAACTGGTAACTGGTGGCGTGAAAATCAATTTTTCTATCAGGATATGTGACTCATGTTTTACTATATATACATCAGTCGATTAAATGTTCTATCTATATGCTATCATTTTTCTTGTGTAAAATCTTACCTGAAACTCTAAACCGTGCTTTTCTCTACAGTAATCTTTGATTTTAGGATAACATTGAGCCATTAAAGTATTTCTTTCCATTGTTGTGTCTGAAATATATTGTTATTTTACATTGTAATTTGACGCTTAATCTATTATGTATTTTTTTTTTTTTTTTTTTTTTTTTGCATTTTTCATATTAAATTATATTTTTTGTTATTTTACTATTTCTTATTGCAATTATAACTTCCCTGCAGTAATAACTTACCAGTAAAAGTCGAACTCGTAAATATACGAACAATTTTTGAACTGACGGGTGGTAAGGATTTTAAAGATCCCGAGAAGATTGAATCGATTGTCGTTTCGTCCATTTTTTATTTCTTGATCACCTTTTTTATCGTTAATACTGAGTTGAAAATTTAAAGCAATTGAGACCTCGCATCTCGTTGCTTGCAACAATATCAATAAACTGAGACCGAAGCGTTACCAATGTATTATACATCTATAAATAAGAATACAGTATCCTGAGCTATACAGACAGTAATACATATTTTTATTCGAGTGTTTTATGTTATAGGATTCTCTCTTACATTACTTATCTGCCTTAATTTGTACGATGTTATACGTTGTATTATACATTATATTGCTATATTAATCCTCAAATTACATAAAAGATATTTTCTTTTTAAAATTTAATGTAATTGTATGCGAACAAAAAAGATTTCTAGCATACTGAGCAAAGTGGTTGCTAAGGCTTGTTTACACAGTATAAAGAATCATTGATTTTAAAACATGTATATATAATTAGATAATTTAGCATTTGCATCAAATATATAAAATATGTGCTGTATTTGATAAATTATTTAACATTTAAATAATTAATATATTTGATATGTAAGATGTACATTATTTATGATTTCTCTTTCTGTCTTAAGTATTCAAGAATTGAAAGAATATGCAGACAAGCGTTCTAACTGTGGCAATTTATGTTTTAGTTTAATATGCTAATATTATGTTTATAGAGTTAAATTTGCTTGCACATTTCTGCATATATATCGTATATTTGATTTCTGTATAGATTTTCTATATATATTGGACTGTTTATAGTGCTTACCGAGAATCTATCATAACATTCAAAATGGGATCTGATTTAGTGATACAAATGAACAAGTATCGTTCATATGTGACTGTGTTGGCTGATCCAGCTTCAAAGGACGAACTAAAATTGAAGGCAGCCCAAGAATTATCAGAAAATTTTGAGGTACTGTAAGAAATTATCAGAAATTGCTTTTATCTACACAATAATTTTGAATTAATCTTTGTTGGAAAAAGCAACATATTTAAAAATTAATTTATACAGATCATTATGTGTTCGTCGCAATATCCGGAATTTCTCAATCATATGATGATAATCTTTTTGAAAATATTGCAAGAAGGAGAGCCACATTTTATATCGGAATATAATATTCAACAAGTCAGGAAATTGATTTTGGAAATGATACACAGATTACCGAGCAATGAACATTTGCGTCCGTATGTCAGGCAAATCTTAACTCTCATGTCTAAATTGTTAGAAACAGATAATGAAGAAAATGTTTTAGTATGTTTACGCATTATTATTGAACTTCATAAACAATATAAACCGACATTTAATCCAGAAGTGAGTAATGTCTTCTCTCTTTTTTGTAACTCGCATTTCTAAAATAATAATTGCAACATTTCTCCTTTTTCTTTTGTTTTTAGATACAATATTTTCTGCAGTTTGTTAAGTCTGTGTACAGTGAATTACCAAAGAATTTGTCAAAAATATTTGAACCACGTCCTCCTTTACGAGTGAAAGATTTGTCAGAGATCAACATAGAAGCTCTTTTGAAAGAAACTTTCACAATTACAGCAATACAAAGCGAAAAGAAAACAGCCGATGGTAATGTTGTGACAGTAAGTATATTCTATTTATTTAATCTATAAGATCTTATATTATATAAAGCACACATGCGCGCGATGTGTGTGTATATATATATATATTTGTGATAAATGAAAAGAGAATGCAAAAGTTAATTAAGATATATCCTACTATTTTCAGTACAATTTAATTCCGAAAGCAGTGCTATCCCTCAAAGTGCTTCAAGAATTACCGATAATTGTGGTGCTAATGAATCAATTATACAAGCAAAATGTGCATCAAGACGTATCTGATTTCATTCCGATTGTGATAACAACTATATCGCTTCAACCGAGTCCTCAACATCGAGCATCTCCCGCATTCAACAAAGAGGTTTTCGTCGATTTTATGGGCGCTCAAGTTAAGACCCTGTCGTTTCTTGCTTATGTCATAAGAGTGTATCAAGATGTGATATCCCAAAACAGCTCGATGTTGGTCAAAGGCATTCTAGGTTTGTTCACTCTCTGTCCTATGGAAGTAGCGCATCTGCGCAAGGAACTAGTGATTGCGTCTCGCCACATATTGGCAACGGATTTACGAAATCAATTTATCCCGCACATGGAAATTTTCTTCAACGAGGATATTTTCATCGGTCATGGTTGGACCGCTCATGAGGCTCTTAGACCGCTAGCTTATTCGACACTTGCTGATTTGGTTCATCATGTCAGATTACAATTACCTCTCAGTGATGTCTCCAGAGCAGTACATCTATACGGTAAAAATCTTCTTGATCAGACGTTACCAACTGCTGTTCAAATGGTCTCTTGTAAGCTATTGATGAATCTAGTGGACACAGTTAGGCAGAGATCGGATGCTGAAAACAGCACTCAGGGGCGAGAACTGTTGATGCGTATATTGTTGGTATTTGTTTTGAAATTTAAGACCATTGCCAAGATCTATATTCCGATTCTGCGAAACAAAGCGAAACAGTTACGGCCTGCTCCAATAGACAATACAGCTGAGGATGCTGCTAAGCCATGTGTCGATGTAAATGAAGAGAAAGAGCCACCAAAGTCAAAGTTTGGATTTCCGACCTCACAAGCGATGAGTTACAATGTAGCGGATTATAGAAATCTCGTAAAAAGTCTCGTGCATGGTGCTAAAGCCATAACATCTAACTGTATTAATAGAACGAGCGACGTAACGCAATCTAATCAACTTCAACCGAAGGAGACTCTGATTTACATACAGCTCGTTAAATGGGCATTACCGGCTTTGGATATCTACACAATAGGTCCACCTGTAATCAGTCCTCCCGTACAACCAAGTAGACCGGGACAGTCTCAAATACGAACAAGAGAAGAAAAAGAGGTGTTGGAACTCTTCGGCAATGTGTTCACGCAAATGAGTCCTCAAACATTTCAAGAGATATTTTCCATGACCATAGACTATATGGTCGAAAGAATTTTCAAGAACTGTGCTTTACAAATAATTGGAAGTGCCTTTTTATCCAGCCACACGATTTCGTCAACCTTTGCTACTATATTGGTGGAATATTTGTTAGAGCGAATGAGCGATATGGGTTCCAATGTGGAACGCAGTAATCTGTACTTAAGATTGTTTAAACTCGTTTTTGGCAGCGTTTCGCTTTTTCCGGCCGAAAATGAGCACATGTTACGACCACACTTAAATTTAATTGTTAATCGCGCAATGGAGCTCGCCATGTCGGCAAAAGAACCGTACAATTATTTTTTATTGTTACGCGCGTTGTTCAGATCCATAGGCGGTGGCTCTCACGATTTATTATATCAGGAATTTTTACCTTTACTTCCTAACATGTTGGAGGGATTAAACAGGTTGCAATCTGGTCTACACCGGCAGCATATGAAAGATCTTTTTGTCGAATTATGCTTAACCGTGCCGGTGCGTCTCAGTTCGCTTTTGCCATATCTTCCGATGTTAATGGACCCTCTAGTTTCCGCTCTCAATGGAAGTTACTGTTTGGTAAGCCAAGGTCTTCGTACTCTTGAGCTATGTGTCGATAATTTGCAGCCAGACTTTTTATATGAGCACATACAACCAATTCGTGCGGAATTGATGCAAGCTTTGTGGAGAACGTTACAAAATTCTACTGATCAAGCTCACGTAGCCTTTCGAGTTCTTGGAAAATTTGGCGGTGGAAATCGGAGAATGATGATCGAGCCTCAGAAATTGGAATATAACGATCGCGAGACTAGTTCGCCTAATGTGATAGTTTATTTTGAGGGAACTTCCCAACCGATTGATTTTCCGATGGAAAAAGTGATCGAGGCTGCATTCAATGCGTTGAAATCCAATACGGATTTATTTTACCGAAAACAATGCTGGGAAGTCATATATTGTTACTTAGCAGCATCCTTAAGATTGGATGACACTGCTCACCTATGGCACAAAGTATTTACGCATCCGAGTTTTAAGGAGGGCGAAATACCGCATCAACAGGAACCTCACTATAAGTGTCCCGATACCGTGGCACGAAATGTTCAGCAGACCGCACTGACCGGTATGTTTATCGCTGCGGAGATCAAGGATTTGCGACCGTCAGTACTCAGTACTGTCGTTTCTGTGGTAAGACATTATACGATGATTGCTATAGCGCAGCAAGCAGGTCTCTTTAGCTGGACGGAAAAGGAAGTTCGCCAAGACACGCAAGGACAAGATCCACTTGTACTGATCGACGCGCTCGCTGTTATAATGGCTCATGATGAGAAGGAATTGTATAAAGCAGGATATTTAACCCTTGTGTTAATATTAGAAACAGCGACGAATATTTTAGGATCCAAGGAACGAGCTTGTCAATTGCCTTTCATGGAATATCTGGCGGAAAGAATGTGTTCATTATGCTACGAGCGCGCTTGGTACGCCAAATTGGGCGGTTGCATAGCGATCAAGTTTTTGTTTGAGCGAATGGCCACTAAATGGGTTCTTAATCATTTGTTTGTCTTTCTCAAGGCTCTCGTATTTGTGATGATGGATCTAACCGATGAGGTCTCCAACGGTGCTATTGATATGGCAAAGGAGAATTTGGAAAAAATGTTACGAGTCTGTGTTAATCCTGGTATTCAGAAAGGTAACACGGAATTGATAGAAGCACAAAATAAGAGTTTATACGAGGTCACCCGCGAATTAGTCAAGCAAGTAACGTCACCACATACGATTGTCCGAGAGCAGGCTATGGCCTCGTTGCGTCAATTAGCCGAGATACAAAACAAATCGGTAACAGAGGTAATGGAGCCGCACAAAGAAGTTTTAGCGGATATGATGCCGCCTAAGAAGCACCTTTTGAAGCATCAACCTGCTAATGCACAGATTGGCTTAATGGACGGTAATACATTTTGCACCACCTTGAATCCGCGTCTTTTTACCATCGATTTAAGCATACATGAGCACAAGGTGTTTTTCAATGAATTATTAAGTCTTTGCGAATCAGACGAAGCCAATTTCAATAAACTAGCTTGTTACAAATCAATTTCAAACCTAATGCCTCTGCGAAAATCTGCATTACGAGCGCTTGCGGCCTGTCATTACATCGTTGGTTGTCGGGAAAGAATATTTTCTGTTCTTTACAAAACTCTAGAAAAATCCAACGCCGAACTACAAGAAGCGGCCTACGAGTGCATGAAAATGTTCATCGCCGGTTTTCAGATCGACATGGAATCAGTGCACACGATAATGCGACCAATGCTATTAACACTGGGTGATCATAGGAATCTCAGCTTGAACTGCGTTAGAAGGTTATTATATTTAACACAACTTTTTCCAAGTACCTTTAGTGTCACCTTATGTGAACAACTACTGGCACATTTGAAGAAACTGCTGGAAAATCTGATTCAATCCCATAAGGGTATATCAAAGTCTGGCGAGACTGAGCAAAAGATCACTACGATTATAGGAATATTTCACGAAGTTCCAACGGCATCTCCCAAGTTTATTGATGTGCTTTGCAAACTTGTATTGCAAACTGAGAAATCATTATTAGTCGAAGTATCCAGTCCTTTCAGAATACCTTTGATGAAATTTCTCTTACGTTATCCGACAGAGACGCTGAATCTGTTCTTACATGATAACAATATCAAGGATCAGCAGTGGAGCAGATACCTGGAATATCTTATTAGACATAAGGACGCTAAACCGTTCCGAGATATTTTGCACAACACTACGACACGACTTGTCACAATGTTGCTCGCCCACTCGCAAACGAATTCTAATTTGACTCACATGGAGAAAAGCGAACTACAATATCGAGCGATTAAAATCATTGGCATACTTATCAAATTTGACGAACAATGGCTATCTACACAGAGTCAATTAGTGAGTGCATTGAAACAGATCTGGTGCAACGACGACTATCAGGCGTTACACAAGAAGGTCGAGAGCGTCGAATACTGCCATTGGAAGGAACCGAAGCATATCGTCAAAATTCTATTGCATTATTTCCGTCACCAACCAAATGATATTGATTTGCTATTCCAATTGCTGCGGGCCACGTGTGCTCGTTTTGTGCCTGATTTTCAGTTTCTTAGAGATTTTCTAGAGAACACGGTAGCCCAGGAATATACAGTCGAGTGGAAACGAAGCGCTTTCTTTCGTTTTGTCGAACATTTTCCTACAAACAATATGTCGCAAGAATTGAAAGCCAACGTTATGCAGTTGATCATTATTCCGTGTTTTGCGGTTAGCTTTGAAAAAGGCGAAGGTACCAAACTGGTCGGTGCTACGCCCATGCCTCATGACGACATCGCAAACCACGATAACATCGTGTCGGTATTTATCAACAAGATCATTGACCCAGACAATCCATTCGGCTCTGCCGATTGCGTTCGCATTTCTCTATTGCAATTCTCGTGCCTTCTAGTGGAACAAGCATCGCAACATATTCACGATGTCACAAATAAGCGGCAAGGGTATAAGATGCGGCGCTTAATGACATTTGCTTGGCCCTGCTTGCTAGGAAAAAACTGCGTAGATCCGACAACTAGGTATCATGGTCATCTTCTTCTCAGTCACATAATAGCCAAATTTGCTATTCACAAGCGTATAGTTCTGCAAGTGTTTCATAGTTTATTGAAAGCGCATGCTGTCGACGCGCGTAATGTCGTACGACAGGCGCTAGAAATATTAACACCCGCGATGCCTGTGCGGATGGAGGATGGTAATATCATGCTAACACATTGGACAAAGAAAATTATCGTGGAAGAAGGACATTCTATGCAACAATTATTCCATATTTTACAGTTAGTAGTAAGACATTACAAAGTTTATTACCCAGTCAGACATCACTTGGTTCAACATATAGTGAACTCTATTCAACGTATGGGATTCAGTCCCACCGCCACGATTGAACATAGACGATTAGCTGTTGAACTTGCAGAGGTTATTATAAAATGGGAGTTGTATAGAATCAAGGAGGAAGGTGAGACTGTGGAATCAAACACTAACAAAGTGATTGTGCAACCATCGGCGTCGACCAAACGACCAACCACTGAAGACCCGTCAGCAAAACGCATGAGTTCTCAAACAACATCGTCC
The DNA here is from genome assembly GCA_038406275.1 of Cataglyphis albicans. NCBI lineage: Eukaryota > Metazoa > Arthropoda > Insecta > Hymenoptera > Formicidae > Cataglyphis > Cataglyphis albicans. The sequence continues at coordinate 5,953,388 of JBCAUJ010000024.1, forward strand.
AGTAGCAGTCCTGTACCTGTCATTTTACCCAGAAAAGAACCGAGATCCGCAAAACCTATTGAGAGGGCTCATGCTGACGCGGTTCTAAATTTTCTGCTTCGCTTGGCGTGTCAGGTAAATGATGTGACGACCATTCACGGTAATCCAGGCGAGCAACTATCCAAACGCTGTGTTTCTCTATTGAAAATGGCTCTTAAACCTGACGTATGGGTTGCCGAGCAATGTGATCTCAAATTAGCCTGGCTCGACAAGGTTCTCGCTAGCGTGGATAGTGTGGATACTCAGCCTAACTATGGTAACATTAGCACAGCACTGGAAGTACTGACATTTTTATTAGGCATGATGAAGCGCGAGCAAATACTCGCGAGTTTTAAGCAACTGCAACGCGGGATAGGCGCTTGCATCGCCAGCAGCAATACTAAAATTATACGTCTGGTGCATGGTTTGCTTTCGCGACTCATGACAATTTTTCCGGCTGAACCGACTTCCTCGAACGTAGCCTCTAAATACGAGGAATTGGACACACTGTATTCGACTGTAGGCAGATTTATAGCAGAAGGACTGGCCACTTATGAGAAGACCACGACAGCCGTGCCCAGTTCGCTGTTTGGTACGCTCATGATGCTTAAAGCTGCCTGTACGAATAATCCTAATTACATTGACCGATTAATTACACCATTTATGAGAGTGTTGCACAGGATGGCCAAGGAGCATTTACATTCGGGGCAAAATGAAACTAATCCCGTGACGAGTGAATTGCTGATTCTCAGTCTTGATTTGGTGAAAAATCGTGTGGTAGTAATGGGCGTTGATATGCGCAAATCGTTCATAGGCACAATTCTGGTCGGTTTGATTGAAAAGACGCAAGATGCCAAGGTAATGAAAGCCATCACAAAGATATTGGAAGAATGGATGAAAAATAAAACTACCATTGCGATCAATCAAGCGCCCAGTTTACGTGAAAAATCTATATTATTGGTAAAAATGATGCAGTATGTTGAAAAACGTTTTCCCGAAGATGCAGAGTTGAATAAGCAGTTTTTGGAGCTGGTTAATTATGTTTATCGCGATGAGAGTCTGAAGTTAACAGAATTAACATCAAAACTGGAACAGGCTTTTCTGGCCGGTCTGCGCTGCGGACAGCCGCAAGTAAGGGCAAAGTTCTTCGAAGTATTTGACGGATCGATGAAAAGACTTTTACCCGATCGCCTCTTATACATCATTGTCAGCCAAAACTGGGAAAATATAGGACCCCACTATTGGATCAAGCAGTGTATTGAGCTGCTACTAGCCACCGTCAATCCGACGACTCAGGTACAAATGACCAATGAAGACCTCTTGCTGCCGAGTATCACGTCCATCATGCACGGGGGCATGGAAAAGGATAATAAAGAACAAACACTTTTTGTCTGTCATCTCGATCACGCTGGCGAAGAGTCGCATGATATTGAAATGATCGATAAAGACACAAAGGAAACATTCCTTGATATGGACGCCTGGATGTCTAATCTGTCTACATCAGAATCCTCGAACGGCACTGCCGTCGAGGAGATCACCGAAAAGCTTGATTTTTTAGAAATTATTACTAAACAGATACGTTTTATGGAGAATGCGAAAAAGATCAGAACAGAACGGTTGCTGCTGGCGACCGCACAGCTGTGCCACATGGACACGAGTCTGGCGGAACGCGTCTGGTTGGATATGTTTCCGCGAATATGGGGTATCTTGGACGAGATTTATCTCAGATCCGTGATGGCGGAGGTGCCACCCTTTGTCGCCAGCGGAGCGCACGTCATCCAAAAGGATTGCCATCCGAGCGCGCTTGGCACTTTTTTAGAGGCACTGGCGCACTGCGATCCGCCGGTAGCAATTGCGCCACCGGTAATGAAATATCTGGGCAAGTCGCACAACGTCTGGCACCGTATAACGTTGAGTCTGGAACAGATGGCCTCCGAGATGGCAACAGACATTAATTTAGTTGGTAATCAAGCTGCAAAAATTAAATGCGAACCCGATTTATGTCGCGTATCCGACGAGATCGAACAGACAGAATATCTTGGTCCCTATTACGAGGTAGTGGATATGCTTTCAGCAATGTATTCGTTGCTCTGCGAGGAGGATATGTGGTCGGGTCTCTGGCAGAAGAGACCTGCGCACTACAAGGAAACCCTACATGCAATTGCGCTGGAACAACAAGGATTTTTCGAACAGGCTCAAGGCGCATACGAGGTGTGCTTTAGCAAATACCGGCAAGACTTCGCGACAGGCTCAGCGCCCTATCTTCTTAATCAAGAAGTACTTCTCTGGGAGCGTCATTGGGAGCGCACTGCAAAAGAATTGAATCAATGGGAGATTCTGTTGGAATTGGGCAGCCATAACAACTATAAGAATCCCTTCCTCGTTCTAGAGAGCGCATGGCGTATTCCCAATTGGTCGGTGATGAAGGACATTCTCACACAAGTGGAGCATAATTGTCCGAGAGAAATGGCCTGGAAGGTATAAATTGATGTAACAATATTTTTACTCTACTATAAAAAAATATAAATATTTCACTTCTTTTCACTAATTTCTACTGATTTAAAGTTGGCTCTGTAGTATACATTTTTAAATTTATAAATGTACTTTTTAGTACTAAAAGAAGATACTTTAACAAACTTTTAAATTAATTTTAATTAATTTTTGCAGATCAATCTCTATCGTGGATTCTTAACATTATGCAATAGCGAGGAGCAACATCTTAGTGCTGTGGAGCGTTACGTCGAACTTGCGTCGGGTCTGTGTATGCGCGAATGGCGTCGGCTCCCTCACATTGTTAGTCACGTCCATCAGCCATTGTTGCAGGCGGCTCAACAAATAATGGAACTCCAGGAAGCAATGCAAATCCATCAAGGACTTTTACACGGCAGAAGTACTTCGCTGCATGATATGAAAGCCATTGTCAAAACATGGCGTAACCGATTGCCCGTGATAGCTGATGACCTCAGTCACTGGTCGGATATTTTCACATGGCGACAACATCATTACACTTTTATTTCCAATCATTACGATTCTCAACAAGATCAGACTACCAATCACTCGTTACTCGGTGTGCATGCTTCTATGCAGGCTATTATTCATTTTGGCAAAATTGCGAGAAAGCAAAATCTCTGCGGCGTATGTTTAGACTCGTTGGCCAAGATCTATTCGATTCCTACAAGTGTACCTATGATAGATTGTTTCCAAAAGATCAGACAACAGGTGAAATGTTATCTACAGATGGCCACTATGGGCGGACAGACTGAATTGCAAGAGGGTTTGGATATGCTCGAGTCGACGAATATGAGTTATTTTACTAAGGAAATGATCGCAGAGTTTTATGCGTGGAAAGGTTTATTGCAGTCGCAACTCGGTCGCTCGGATGACGCCAACAAAAGCTTTTCCGCCGCGGTTCAATTGCACGACACTTTGGTTAAAGCTTGGTCTTTATGGGGCGATTACCTTGAAAATATCTTTATACGTGACGCGCGACAAATAAACATCGGCATAAGTGCTCTGGTATGTTACTTACATGCCTGTCGTCATCAAAATGAATCCAAATCCAGGAAATATATTGCTAAAATTCTTTGGTTACTCACATATGATGACGATAAGTCGTCTCTAATGGAGACCGTAGATAAATATGCTGTTGGCGTGCCGGCGATACAATGGTTACCCTGGGTACCGCAACTGCTGATGTATTTGGTGCGCCACGAGAACAATATAATTTTGAATTTGCTGAGTCAAGTGGGTCGCATGTTCCCGCAAGCGGTCTATTTTTCTATACGCACACTTTACTTGACACTGAAGATAGAACAGAGGGAGAGATATAAGAGCGGTGAATTGGCAGCGGGAAAGAGCCAAGACGGCGTGGAAGATCGTGGTCTTGCTGCAACGGGAAATGTACCACCGCAGCAAGGAGGAGTACCGGAAACGAGTCATACAGTACCTATGGCCCGGGCCACTCCGCCCATGTGGAGATGCTCGAAGATCATGCATTTGCAGAGAGACATACATCCAACTGTCTTATCTAGCTTGGAGGGTATAGTTGATCAGGTTGGTTTTTTTTTTAAATAAATTATAGTAAAAGATACAGTAAAAATATATACGGAATGTTTATTTATACACATTTGTACGGGTGTGTAAAATATATATAGTAAAAATACACAAAAAATAGTTTATTGGTACTAAAGATTTTTACTTTAATGATTTAATATTTTGATTTTATCTTTATACGAATCTTTCTTTAGTATAGTGTGTTCGTGTGCGTGTGCGTGCGTGCGTGCGTGTGTGTGTGTGTGTATACACATATGCATATACATAACATAT
>JBCAUJ010000024.1:5960302-5984306 GCA_038406275.1 Cataglyphis albicans
GCTCTTCCGATCTTATATATAAATCTAAGAGTAAGTGTTTAAATAAACTGTTTAAATAATTGTGTTTTGTATGCAATTTTATCATAATTAATACAAGACTTGAAAAACTTTTTAAATTAATAACAGATTATGTTCTTTGGACATGCAAAATTTAACTTTTTGTTCTATTCATTTTATATATCTGGAATGCAAAAAAAAATACAAATTTAAAGAATACTTTCTTTTCTTTTTACCAGAATTTGCTTTTTTCAAAAGAAGCCACTGATATAAGATTACAATTACTATTATACATTACATGCATGTTTATCTTTTTTATTTTCAGTTTACATTGCAATTATCTCTGACTTGCTTTGTCGAGTATGTGCTTCATTTAACGCGACTTAATCCCGACATGATGTACGTGCATCAGGATTCTGGTTTGATCAATATCGCATATTTCAAATTTGATATTGATGATACCTCTGGAGAGTTAGACGCGAACAGACCAGTACCCTTCCGCCTGACGCCCAATATCCTCGAATTTCTTACAACTACAGGTACAGCCATATAAATATCTATTCTTATTTCATCGCGGCACGATGAAAGATATCTAGATACGAATACCGTCTTTTGTATATTTAGCATATTTGCATATCTTCAAATACTTGTATTTATAAAACGAATATTTTCACTGCTTTTATAAACCCAATAATATGAAGGTAATTATCAAATTCTATCGGGCTTGATTGCGCTTTTATTCGCAATTAATCATTTATACAGGAATTTGCGGACCATTGACCGCCAGCGCAATTGCCACAGCGCGCTGTTTGGTTCAGCCCACGTTTCAACTGCAGGCGATTCTTCGCGCGATTCTGCGAGACGAAGTGATCGCGGATCATAAACAACAGGAAGACGCTGAAGGCACATCACAAGCGCCGACTGATCTGAAAGGCGAGCTCCTGATAACGATGGTGACCCGCGCGGTTACTGCGATTGTTACAAGATTGAACTCTCTTGCAAATTTTGATGGTATCGATAGTAAGGTCAGCACCTTGGTTGCCGCCGCCAACAGTCACGATAATCTCTGCAGAATGGATCCCTCTTGGCACCCGTGGCTGTAAAATCGAATACGCGCATTTGGTCTTACAAAAAAATTCGTACTGCCAACGAATGAAAAGAAAAGGTTATCATAAAATTTTTTTTATAGTTTTCTGTCGCCTGATAGATATATTGTATTTCCCAATACAGTCCTTCGTATCTGGATTGGAAAGTTATTAGAAAATGAGGGAAAATAAAGATAAATATTTGAAGATACAAAATATTATTTATAATTAATATTAATATATGATATATAATATTATACAATACTACTATCTATATACATTATTGGATGACATGTACAGCATGATAAGACGAAACTGTAAATTGCATATTTTATATACTTCAACAATCATCTCTTAGCGCGCATGAGTGTATATTTATTACATTATCCATAGATTTGTTTTCAACCAAAAGGCATAATATTTTAGAGTGTATGTAATATAAAATTCTTTTTTCAAGTGTCTTTTCAGCATATTGTGTATAAACTTTATATTTTGAATAGATTTACAGTTAGTAAAAAAATTATCTTGAGAGATGAAAAATAAAATGTGTCTAATGTGTCAAATTTTTATTCATTATAAATAATTTAAACATTTGAAATACATATGATTAAATGTAAAAATGAAGAATAAACGCGTTGCTTTAGAATATATTTACAGTTTCTATATAGATCTTCTATATATATCTATATAAGGAAAGTAAAAGCATGTAATTTCGAAAATTCTTCAAAAGAAGCTTGCCACAAAATTTATGCATAAATATACATTTTTTTTACAATAAATTCAGTAAGCAATATTATACTACAATAGTAAAAAGTGTGTTAAAACTTATACATAAAATAATAGATTATAATTTTATTAATGCTTACATAGTATTTATTTACAAAAATACACAATTTAATGTATTTCTAGTATAACTTATTGAATGAAATGAATTGAATACAACTTAGTAAATGTCCTAGCAATTCTTTAAATGTATATATTACATTATTACATTATATTTTCTTAAATTATCACAATTAGAAATTTTCTTTTCTAACTAGACATGTAATTATTGTATGTGCTTTGGACAACTAAATATTATAACTGAAAAATCTACAGTAAAAATATGATAAGTCTATAAATGAATACCATTCTATATTTTATTTTATATTTTAATTAATTTTAATTATAAATAATATAGACTTATCATATTTCTGTTTTAACATGCATTAGATATATTCAGAAGTACTTTGCGTCAATGTAAAATAGTTTATATAAGTTATATAACATACATACATCAGTTATCATATACATATACACATAAAAATTTCTCAGACACTTAATGTACAAATATAGCATATACAGTTGCTCTATTAACTTAGCAATAGACAGAATTAACGAGGACAGGAAAAATATTATATATATACAAATATTTATTAGATATATCTATATCTTTTCTGATGACAATTTAATCACAATAAAATCACATTTAAAAAAACATGCATCTTGTTTTAGAACAAAATTTTGTATGTTTATTTCATGGGCTTTAAGTTAATATTCCGCAACATGCATAAGTCTCGTGCAGTTGCCATGCGTCCGATCACCGTTTGTATATCGTATAATCGTAGTAGAATATCAGTCGTGAACAATTCGGGTAATGCTTTAAGAAGACATGGTACCTAAAAATGAATATACGAACTTACTAATGATAGTTGCGCAAAATAATTAATTAATGTAGATATTGAGAAATAAAGATAAAATCTACTATTATTTGTACATACATACAAATACATTGTACATACCAGAGTTTGTGGCATTCCCTGTAACACGATACAAGTTCTCTCTTTTCCGCATTGTACTGTAAATCGCAGGAACTGAAATATAAAATGGGTCTGTTGACACACTTCTCCATCTCTACCAGCTAGAAACGCGAACATGGTGAACAGATTGTTCAATGCAGTCATAAGCGGATCCCTCAGAACGACCATAGATTTTTGTCCATTATTCGTACCCTGCGCTTGTGGACTTTGCGAACCAAACATGGGAACACTCTCACCCGTTTCATTCAATCGCAAGAGCTTATTAGACATGCCTAATGCGTCCAAATCATCCACGTCCACGTCAGGCCGCACGCGTTTACGACTGTTACTCCGATACGGATTCGAGTTATTGTATTCCAAAGTAGAAAATATACAGTAGACACATAATTTTGCTAGGATAGACGACTGCGGCTCCACAAGCTCATCGCTTCTATGCAACAAAATTTACAAACATAATATTTTGTTTATATGCAAGTATGTGAAAGATAAATATAACAATATGTGATAAACTTACTGCAATGAATTGTCCAAGTATTGCGGTATTAAGTAATTTATGAGATCCAGAGTGCAATTCTCTATATCAAGATGAAAAATGGCAAAGGCCAGATCTACAGCTTGATCTAATTCTTCTTGGTAACGATATTTCAATACTTCCTTTACAATATTCGTAACGAACCATAAAGAACCACCAGTATTTAACAAAGATTCTAGTGATTGTGTAGCTTGTATGTTTATCCACCCACGTTGACTTATATTCTGCCAAACAGATTCCAATTGTTCCAGTATCGGCTGACGTGAAATAATGCTGCACATATAAAAAAAAAAACCATAAAAATAATTATTTAAACAATAACAAGAATTTTTATAGAGCATCAGAATACCTGTGAGACATCGAAAGCACCTTTGTTTTCGATTGTGTAGGCGGATGTACATCATATTGCATCTTCCGAATTATTTGAAACATTAAACTAGATCTATGCGAAAGGATAGAAAAGCTTAAATCCCATATAATATTCAGAAGATAAACTATAGATAAAATAATAAGTTCATGTTTTCATTTAACGAAAAGTGGAATTATATATTTTTTCTTTGCTAATACAATGATCCTATTTTTCTCTCATGCTAATACAGCGTACCTCTCTTTAAGATTTTCCTGCATATCGTCACCCGGCAACGGCGTCAGGAAATGCTGAACCATATTCATTGGTTTCAATAGAGCGTCCTGATGCGTAATGCTCATATATGCACAAAGCCATGCTGCGGCGCAAACTGGCAGACAGCATGCCGCCGTACGCAAACCGTCCAGAGCCATTTTGACATCACCGGCGCCCAACACACCGCTCTCCCACGCACAGAGTAATTCCTTCACCGCACCCATCGCTGATTGGCACGCGACGTGCCATTTCAAATTACTCGACTTGAAATCAGGATCTGGCGAATTTAATTGCGTTAGCAAAGCATCCACTCTCGCCGGATCGACGCTCTGCAACATCCTCTGTGGTGACTTTGGCTTCTTTCTTTCAGGCATGCACTCGCGCACCCATTGTTCGAAAAACGAATCCCCGCCTTCTTCTAAGACAACCTATGAGCCAATTCACATCTATGTTATACAATATATATGGAATGTAATCGATATAATATTATAAAATCTTTCTAGAATTCGAATAGGAAGCAAACTTACATCAGAACCATATGTTTGCACTATGGAGCACAACATAAGAAACGATACATCGAAAGACATTGCTCTCGTCGCTGCCGTTTTGCCAGGCACAGGCTCGTTAATCTGTTTACTGCATTCATTGAGCTTGATAAGTTTGGTAACAAAAGTCTTAAGCTTTCCTTCTACTGTTGCCACAGCCAGCATTAATTCAAAACTGTTCAAAACATGATACAACATACTCAATAAGGAGCTCTTCGTATAATCAGCATTCAACGTCTTTAAAATACCGGCTAATGTCGGTTCCGCGCATATAATAACTTTTGGGATGGACGATGTCGGAGTGCTAGATGGTTCCAATTTTTGAAGAGTTGCTGTTATTCCCTCCCTAGAACGATTGCATGATAATCGAGAGTAAATTACAATGAACAAAATTTTGACAGAATTATTTCACATATACACACATATTCACAACGCACACATTACCTTCTCACACTTATTTGCTTTGCCTGCTTCTCCGTCACAAGATTTACTTTTTGCAATTCATTTAACAAACATTCTACATAATTACATGAGCATGTAGAATCCATTATATCGAGTAAAGGCGTAAACTGAAGTAATAATTCGAACGCATCTAAAATATCTTGCGAATACTCCAACTTCTCATCACCTACAAGAGCGTATGTATTAGTTATAAGTGCAAATTTCGTTTTTCCAATATCTGGAGAATATCAAATGGGATTTTGCTCACTATTTATAGTAGACGCGTGCAACTCTTTCAATACGAGAGGTACTTTTAAAAACATGAAGGCTCCCCATTGTGATTCTTTGAATGTTCCTGTCACATTATGCAGACACATCAAACAAGCGCGAATTATCTCGCAATAAAGCCGTGCATTTGTGTAAGTCTTTAATCTTTGCACCATCAATAACTGATTAACAAACACAGTCGTCTCAGTGCTAGGATTTAATAACACTTGAACAGCAAAAAGTGGTTGTAAGCAATGAGTAATGGATTCCATTTTAATTTTCTCGGGACAAAGACTCTCGATCTCTAGATTGCACAATTTTTTCAAAGAATCCTCTATTGCTACTACAGACTTTTGACTGCTTGTCTTTAGTAATGTCTCAATTTCCTGACATTTCTTCGCAACATCTATATACAAATCTGAAAAAGAAAATTCTATATAATGAAAGGTAAAACATGAATAAAACATTTTTCGATATAAATCTTAAGTATATTATCATTAATTATATATTACCTTTGTCATCATATTTGGCTAGATACATCATTGCACATAGAAAATCTGAGTTCAGCACCTGCTGCAAAATACTGGCAGGTTTGTCTATTAGCTCATTCGAATGCAGAGTAAGAGAATTGTTCTGTGATACCTTTGTTAATGCATGCAGATAACATTGCAAGAGCCAATAAACGATAGATAAAACTGCCGCTGCTAAGAGATCCTCTTCTGGTTTACCACGACATGTAATACCGACTTGTATTGATTCCAGAAATTCAAGTAAGCTTAATATGCAGTGAGGCTTGTGAAATGCATCATATTTACTTATTCGCTGCAACACTGCTGCATATGACACCAACTAAAAAATAATTTTCATTAACACATGAATCATTGATATTCAAAATACATTAGAGTATAATACAAACCTGAGAACTTAAAGAATGTTTAAGATACGATAGGACTAATTGATTAGGCCCTGATCCCACTAATGCTTGTTGCAATATACAATCTGCTAAGTTATGTACATCACCGCTTACCCCCCTTGGAAGAATCTAAAGATTTGCTTTATTTCAGAACGTCACAGATAGTAATAATCATATTAAAATTGTTTACTGTTGGTGCTTACTGTTTTGATATTAATACCCCATTGCAAATCGGTCCATCGCTCTCGCCATGCTCGTAGCAATAAAGCTTTTAAACTACTGGTTTTACTAGTCACTTTAGTTTCCATTGGTATGGTTAAAACATTATGCAGTTTTTGCCATATTGAGGACGTCTATTCGTTGATAATGAAAAAAACATCTTCCTAAAATAAAAAATAAGACAAGTAATAATAATATTGATTTTATGTACATAAAATATAAAGAGCGATTGTTTTTCTATTAAGTTTTTAGGTATAAATAAATATAAGTAAATATCAACAGTTTATTAATATTGTAAGAATATAACACGATATTATCATTTACAATATTAAGCATAATAACTAATCTAGACTAACCTTTATAAAAATTTGCCTTTTGCTTCGTAGAATACATACATATATATATATATATATATATATTTATATATATTAAATAATATTTATTATACATTCTTTGCCGAAAACAAATAGTATTTATTAATATAAAAACATATTCTCTTATTTACTTCCTTTTTATGATATATTGTTATCTTTAAGTATATATAGACTATAAACAGCTTCTCTAACCTTAAATTAACAGAACCGAGCATAGACATACAAAAATAGGTAGAATGCTTTCCATGAAGTAAATATACAAAAAGATTAATTTCCATAAATTAGCGCAAAATTTAAATTACGATCTTATAATGTGCAATTTAAATAGAAGCATGGCTAATTTCAATTAAATCTTTTGCTGAATGAAAGTGTGTACTGAGTGAATATATTGCGTGTATATGTGTGGTAAATTATATATCATGTTTTTTTTTACAATTATTATTTATTATAAACAAAACACAAATAAAATGGAAAGAAATCGTATGCATGCATAAGAACATAGAACTTTAGACTGCCATATGATCTGATGTGATTATACAAATACATAAAATAAATTGGCGAAAAAACAATGGCTTCCAAAAAGCACAAATATCAATGTATATCAAAAGAAGGGAAAATCGATATTTCATCATCATTGCTTGCTCATGCACGTTGTGTTTGGTAAGACATCGTAAGTGAATAATATATAAAAAGAAAATGACAAGTCCATAATAGAATCCAGTTTAGATGTGTAAATTCATATTTTAAAATGGATCTCTTATTAATAATATCGACTTATCATTCCTCAGAAATGCTTTAACATGTATTAGATACATGATTTTACGAATAATTTGCATTGGTGCAAAATATATATAAATTTCCTGTACAATCGCTGTTAAGGCATTATGATGCTTACTGTATAAATGTAGCATGTATAGTTGTGCTAAAATAACAATTTACTAAATGGGAATCTTAAACTAAATATTATACAAATATACAAATATTTGAATATCTCTAATGCTCTTGTTCACAACAGTAAAGAGTCATGATTGTGAACATATGCATCATAATTTTACAACTATGTTTTTATTTTGCGGGCTTCAAGTTAATATTACGCAACATGCATAAGTCACGAGCTGTTGCCTTGCGCCCAATTACGGTTTGTATATCGTATAGTCTTAGTAGAATATCAGTCGTAAATAATTCGGGTAATGCTTTGAGAAGACATGGTACCTGAAAACAAACATACAAACTTACTTATAATTAATATTCTATTATAATATATAATATTATATTATAATTATTATAATATATACAGATCTTACTATATGATTAATAGAAAAACGACTTTTTCACTTATTGTTTTTTGCAAAATTTGTTATTTGTATTGAAAATCAAAAATAAATATGCTATTACAACTATTATACACAAATATGTCATATAACATACCAATGTTTGCGGCATTCCCTGCAATATAATACGAGTCCTGTCTTTCCCGCACTGCACTGTAAGCCACAAAAATTGAAATATAAAGTGAGTCTGTTGGGATATCTCACCATCTCTACCAGCCAAAAAACCGAATATAGTAAACAGCTTGTTCAATGCAGTCATAAGCGGATCCTTCAAAATAACCACCGACTTTTGTCCATTATTCGAACTCTGCGCCTGTGGACTCTGCGATCCAAACATAGGAACACTCTCACCCGTTTCGTTCAATCGCAAAAGCTTATTCGACATGCTTAATGCATCCAAATCATCCATGTCCAAGTCGCAACGTACACGTTTACGATTGTTGCCCCGATATGGATTCGAGTTGATGTACTCCAAAGTGGAAAATATACAATACACACACAATTTCGCCAGGATAGATGATTGTGGTTCTACAAGTTCGTCACTTCTATGCAACAAAATTTAGATTTAATGAATATTTTGAAGTAAGTTTACTTAAATATAAAAATTTGATGGGAGGAATGTAATAATTATATGATAACTTTATTGCATTGTAATAATTATAAACTTACTGCAATGAATTGTGTAAATACTGCGGTATTATGTGATTTATAAGATCCAGAGTGCAATTCTCTATATCAAGATGAAAGATCGCAAAGGCCAGATCTACAGCTTGATCCAATTCTTCTTGGTAACGATATTTCAATACTTCCTTTACAATATTCGTAACAAACCATAAAGAACCACCAGTATTTAACAGAGATTCCAGTGACTGTGTAGCTTGAATGTTTATCCATCCACGTTGATTTATGTTCTGCCAAACAGATTCTAATTGTTCCAATATCGGCTGCCGTGAAATAATGCTGCACATACAAAAAAAGCCATGAAAATGATTTTCTCAAAAACAATAACAAGAATTAATTTTTATAGAGTATCACAGTCAAAGTACCTATGGGACATTGAAAGCACCTTTGTTTTCGATTGTGTAGGTGGATGTACGTCGTATTGCATTTTCCGAATAATTTGAAACATTAAACTGGATCTGTGCAAAAGGATAGAGAAGCATAGATTTCATATAATATCGAAAAAATAAATATATAAGTTAATATTTTTATTAACCAAAAAATAGAATTACATAGTTTTTCTTTGTTAATTATACAATGATCCTATTTTTCTCATATATTAATACACGTACCTCTCTTTAAGATTGTCCTGCATATCATCACCCGGCAACGGCGTCAGAAAATGCTGAACCATATTCATTGGTTTCAGTAGAGCGTCCTGGTGCGTAATGCTCATGTATGCGCAAAGCCATGCTGCGGCGCAGACTGGTAGGCAGCACGCTGCAGTGCGCAAACCATCTAGAGCCCTTTTCACATCGCCTGCGCCCAGCACACCACTTTCCCACGCGCTGAGTAACTCCTTTACCGCGCCCATCGCTGACTGACATGCAACATGCCATTTCAAATTGTTCGATTTGAAATCAGGATCTGGCGACTTTATTTGCGCTAACAGAGCATCCACTCTTGCCGGGTCGATACTCTGCAGCATCTTCTGCGGCGACTTTGGCTTGTTTCGTTCCGGCATACATTCATATACCCATTGCTCGAAAAATGAGTCTCCACCTTCTTCCAAGACAACCTGCAAGCCAATTTACATCTATCTTACACAATATGTATAAAAGATAATCAAACATATGAAGTTATGAAGTCTTTCCAGATAAAATTCGTATAGGGTGCAAACTTACGTCAGAGCCATATGTTTGCACTATAGAACACAACATAAGAAATGATACATCGAATAACATTGCTCTTGTAGCTGCTGTTTTATCAGGCACAGGCTCGTTGATCTGTTTACTGCTTTCATTGAATTTGATAAGTTTAGCGACGAATGTTTTCAGTTTCCCCTCTACAGTTGCAACAGCTAGCATCAATTCAAAGCTATTTCCTGTCAATACGTGATATAGCATGCTCAGTAAAGCCTCTTGAATTTTCGTGTAATCGGCATTTAATGTCTTCAAGATTCCAGCTAGTGTCGGTTTTGCTCGTATAATGACCTTCGGAATAGACGACGTCGGAGTGCTGGACGGTTCTAATTTTTGCAGAGCCGCTGTCACTCCCTCCCTACAATTGCAAAATAATAAGAAATAAATTACATTGAGTAATTTATCATTTAAGTCATTGTGTAAGAAATTTTAAAAGGAATAATATTTCACATGTGTATATATATCACCTTCTTGCGCTTATTTGCTTTGCCTGCTTCTCTGTCACAAGATTTACCTTTTGCAATTCATTTAGCAAACATTCTACATAATTACATGAACACGTGGAGTCCATTATATCGAGCAAAGGCGTAAATTGAAGCAACAATTCGAACGCATCTATAATATCTTGTGAGTATTCAAATTTTTCGTCACCTACAAAAAAAAAAAATAAAGAAAGGCTGTTTCGCGACATCAAAACAATCTTGCAAAATTAGACCTACCATTTAGAGTAGCCGCATGCAACTCTTTCAAGATAAGAGGCACTTTTAAAAATGTAAAAGCTCCCCACTGCGACTCCTTGAATGTTCCTGTCACATTGTGCAAGCACATCAAACAAGCGCGAATTATCTCGCAATAAAGCCGCGCGTTCGTATAACTTTTTAATCTTTGCACCATCAATAGTTGATTGACGAATACAGCCGTTTCGGTGCTGGGGTTCAATAACACTTGAACTGCAAAAAGTGGTTGCAAACAATGAGTAATAGATTCCATTCTGATTTTTTCAAGACAAAGACTCTCAATCTCCAAATCGCATAACTTTTTCAAAGAATCTTCTATTGGCACCACGGACTTTTGACTACTGGTCTTTAATAATGTTTCAATTTCCTGACATTTCTTTACAACATCTATATACAAATCTAAGAAAGAAAAAATTGATACATGATACAATGAACAGTAAAATATTAAGTTTTTCAACATAAGTATTAAATAGATCACTAATTACCTTTGTCATCATATCTAGCTAGATACATCATCGCACACATAAAATCTGAATTTAACATTTGTTGCAAAATACTGGCAGGTTTATCTATTAGCTCACTCAAATGTGAAATAAGTGGATTATTTTGAGGTGCCTTTGATAATGCATGTAGATAACATTGTAAGAGCCAATGGACAATAGATAAAACTGCCGCTGCTAAGAGATCCTCTTCTGGTTTACCGCGACATGTGATACCAATTTGTATTGATTCCAAAAACTCAAGTAAGCTCAATATGCAATGAGGCTTGTGAAATGCATCGTATTTACTTATTCGCTGCAACACTGCTGCATACGACACCAACTGCAAAATGATTTTCAACATGAATCATTGATATTCAAAATATAGTTACATTAGAATATAATAAACAAACCTGGGAGCTCAAGGAATGTTTAAGATAAGATAAGACTAATTGATTAGGTCCTGGTCCCACTAATGCTTGTTGCAATATACAATCTGCTAAGTTATATACATCACCACTTACACCTCTTGGAAGAATCTAAAGATTTGTTTGAATTTATAAGTTGATAAAAAGTATATCATATTAATCAAGTTAAAGCTAAAGTATAGACGCTCACTGTTTTAATATTAATACCCCATTGCAAATCGGTCCAGCGTTCTCTCCATGCTCGTAGCAAGAGAGCTTTTAAGCTGCTTGTTTTACTAGTCACTTTACTAGTCTCCATTGGTAAAGTTAAAGCATTATACAATTTTTGCCACATTAAGAACGTGGTAATTTAAATTTGATAATTTTCAATAAATAAAACATTTTCCTAAAATAAAAAAAGAGATAGTAATATTGATAGGCAAGTTATAATGATTTTATATAAAGAAAATGTAAGGAAAACAACTTATTTTTAGACATCTATTTAAATACGGATTATTATTAAATAAGTATTAATTATCGATAGTTTATTAGAATTGTAAGTATAAATTTTCTAGAGCGAACACTAAAGCATACTTATTGTTATTGCTATTTACAATAAATATAATAAATATACTAACTTAAACTAACCTTTATAAAATTTGTCGTCTGTAGTTATAAAATATATATAAATCAATTTCTATTATAAATTCATCGACAAAAATAAATAGTAATTTTTACTGTAAAAATTTATCTCACTCTCTTATTTCCTCTTTTTTATAATATATTGTTATCTTATACAAGTACATAGATGTAAACCGCGCGTCTCTATATTTTTATTTTCTCATTTTCCGTAGTCAGAGTAGTCAGACTTAGACAGAATCAGAACGCATCAAAAAATAGAAAGAGGTAGTTGCTGTACGATCACCAATCTTTGTCTAACGACACGTGGTAGGGTAAAGGCTCTTGTACAATGCGAAGCAATAGCGATAAAAACAAGGGAATAGCAATAGCAATAGACAATATCGCATTAGATGTTGTTCTCATTAGAACACTGCTTCTTCGAAAAAGCAAATCTCTCATTGGATATATCTACATATATATCTATATATATCTATATATTTACGCTATTCCGCTGCATGGGTTCGCATCCTTAATCCTTAAAGAAATGACCAATAACAATTGATTATTCTCCTCCATATTTGATTGATCCAATTTTTTATGACTTGAGACTTACTACATCTCGTTTCAAGAATCGTAAAGCTCGTATCTACGTAGACTACGCTTTGAAAATCGAAGATTAAAAATTGAAATTCGACTAATCAGGGAGTCGAGCATGTAACTTTTTTCCTAGAGCGGAAACGTAAAAAATTAAAAATTTTCCCATTGAAATTAATGGCAAAATTTTTCACTTTTCACGCCCTAGGTGAAAAGTTACATGATCTCCCAGAACAAAAAGTACTAAAATTTCTTTGTTCTGATTGGTTAAAATTTAATCTTCAATCTCGATCTTCAATGCGTAGTCTGATACGCTTAATAAGTCCCCTATCATAGGGGCAAAAATGAACGGAAGTGCAACGTAAAGGCTTTGAACTTCCGGCCACCCGTTTCCACTTTCGAGGTGGACTGGTGGTGGACGTACTAGCAACGTCTCCATTCCCCGTCCTTCTTATCGCCGTCTAATTGTTCAACTCTGCGGAGGAAAGTCGGCGAAAGAGTGCGATAGTCCCAAAAGGGACGAATATCTAAAAAAAGAAGAAGAAGAAGATATATAATACATAATCTCGATATTTCGTCAGAATTGCTTATTGATTCAAACTTGTCAGCCTTTCCGTTTTTCGGCATCGTGCATCGATAGTTTCTTTCTTCATTTTGTTCGAACACTGTATCCATCGAGAAGAGCGGCACAATGACGGATAATCGTAAGTATTGTATACGATAAAATTATACGCTTAATTACAGTCACGTTGCTCTCTCTGTAATGTACGAGTTCGAGATATTTGTTTTCCTGCACCAGACGGGTTGGAATAATGCTGGCGTCGCAATCGTCTCTTCTCGCGGTGTCGATTATACAAAAATGGCGATCAGCAAGTTGTATCGAAAATACCAAATAACGCTGCGATTATTGAAAATTGCCATATTTTCTTAAATATATTAAAGAGACGAATAGAATATCAATTTCGTATATAATATATAAATTATTTCATATAATATAAAAATTTAAAATAAATGGTAAAACGGCATCATAATTATTGAAATGTTTACATTTAATTTTACACAGAATATTCCAATTATCAACAACAAGGATATAATCAGTATAGCCAACCACCGCCTTCAGCTGGTCAGGATACATCATATCCACCTCCTTCTGCAGGTACAGGTGGCTATAATCAATACAGTCAGCCACCGCCAAGTACTGGTACCAATTATGGCAATTACGGTAGCTATAATTCTAACACTGGTCAAGACTACAATCCGTCTCAAAATCAAGGCAGTTATGGACAGAATAGCTACAGTGGAGGTAGTAATGCAGGCAGTGGGGATAGTAGTAATAATTACGGTGGAAATTATGGACATGGAAGTAGCGGAGGCAGTGGTGGCGGATATAATCGTAACTCTGGTGGTGGCTACAGTGGAGGTAAATATCTTCTTTGTATCGACTGCATATTTTTTTTTCTTTCTTTTTTTCTGTTAAGTGTTGCTCCTTTTTCTATAACTATCTCAAAAATTTATTTTATATTATTTTGAACTCTTAAAAATGAGATATCTAGCTACTGGTAAATTATTTTTCTTTTCTTATTAAATTATAATTTATATTTATCTTATTTGCATGTTTTTTAGGCCAAGGAGGTAGCGGCGGAGGCAGTAGATACGGCGATCGCGGCGGTTATGGAGATCGCTCCGGCGGTGGTTACAAGTAAGTTTATTTTCTAAATTTTTAATATATTTTAATAAAGCGACAATCGGAACAACAGACTCCGATATATTAAATTAAAGCCAACAGCCACTGCATTCACAGTGATCGATCTCACAGTAAACGACTTTATTGAAGCAAAATCAAAGGTATGCAATGAAGTTCTTAACGCAGTAATGGAAACTCTTGTTGTATCATCATTACGAACGGTTTTATGCCCGGTTGGGCGTTAATATGTTTGAAGTATGCCTACAGGTTTAAGTGACAGATGTAACTGAGGTAAAGAGGTAAAGAAACAGTATGTGACAAATGACGTAAAAAGGTTGTAATATCGACATCTTATTCGCTGGTTCTAGAATTGTAACAAATACAACCTAACACACACGCACATACATACATAAATGACGTACGTACATATGTACATGTGTCGTAGTTACATGCAAAGGTCTTAAATCAATCAAGATCGTACAGCGATTGATGTCGCCACTGGGATCAGTTGTAATATTATTTCTATTAGGCATATTAAATACGTTTAGGCAATTATAAGGTAATTAGAGTCTATCGTAAGAGATTACGTTATCGAACTACTATTATCGTATAGGCATTTTTCGAAAAAATATATGTTTTGAGAATAAGCTGTTATGCGACATGTGTTAAATTCGCATATAACATATTTGCTTTCAACATGGTTTTACTGCGTATTATTACTACGTACTTCTAGCTATGGTGTATTGATATTATTGTAGCAGGTATTTTTTGAAAAATATTTTTTCTATTAAAAAAAAATTATATATATATATATATATATATAAAATTTTTTTTTATAAAAAAAAAAATACGAAGTATACAAACATGTGAAAAGAACAAAGTGTGTTGGCTGTGTTTTACATTTAGAAATTTCCCAACTGCAACAGAATCAACGGCAGCGGATGCTTGGCAATATTTCTTTTCGCGGCAAAAATTTTTTACTTGCAATATATACAAGTAATCTCTTACTTTTTTGGGAGGGTTCAAAAAATGACGGGATATGTTGAAATAAAACTGAAGAATATTTTTGTCAAGATTTGTCTTTCCGTCGAACTCATATTATCCGGATCGAATAGACCGAACACTTTAATTTAGTTTTATTTTAATTTAAGTGTTGCTGTTCTCATATATATAAAGATAATCTCTGCATGCTAAACAAGAGAAAACTGACAAACGTAACTTGACGTCAAGACGAAACTGGCAAAACTAATGTAAATCATGATGTAATGACTGTAACAGACATTTAGACAAATAGGTACATCAGTCAAGAAGAACGAACGGTGGCGAGCGGCATACATACGATTCGCCATGCATCGATCGATCGATCACAGTCTGTCCATGAGTCAACTCATTGGTATATCTGCTTCTATGTTTTAGCAGTGGCGGTGGCCGTGGTGGTTATAACAAAGGTAAATGCACCAGACTGTTTGTACTAGTCTGGTGCTAAATATTCTAGCTTTCACTCTACTATTTATATGATCTTTTAAATACTCGGTTACTCGGTTATTATATGAAAGGGCTGCTATGCAACATTGTTAGGAGGAGCATTTTAAAATATCTCTCAATAGTAATTATTCATGTAATACGATACATTCGCACGGCATTCTTTGAAGCGAGAATGAGAAGAATCAATAATAAATTGTTCCAATTCTACTTGTATATAATTGAAAAAGTGACCATATATATTATATAATCACCAATTGCTTTTTTTTCCTATGAACGGCAATGCTTTTGTGTCGCTTTATGCTATGTTATCGTAAAAAATAAGATTCGCAAAAGCAGGACATTTTGTCCAATCAAAAAATTAGATGTCTTATATTCTGTAAGATAATTTATTACTCTGTATACCCAATCACAAGTAACGCACTGTGCAGTGACGTCGTTCAGTGCAAAAGCAGTGTTTTGGAAAATCCCTTAAAAAGGTTGATGAAAGAGGTTCGTCTTAAAAAAAAGGTATAAAAAGGTATGGACATTACGTTCATTTTGCGAAAGAGAAAGCAAAATCGAACAAAACTTGTACAATACGATTATCCTATATATTTTTGGTATGGTCATACCACATTTGGACGCGATATTTTCAAACTGTATAAGCGTGAAAATATGTATAATAGGCGCGAAAAAAGGAGTAAATAAAAGGCAGCTGGTGAGCTACTTGCCAATCTATTAAATCTTTAAGCGTAAGAGGTAATGTTGCAGCCCTTTTGTATGTTCAGCTGCAACCTTGTGTTCTGTATGTATCGTTAGGAATTAATTGGAGTATTAGCCTGCTAATATACTAATATACATTAGGTTTCTATAAATCAAATGATTTACACAAAGAGATTAGGATGTATACTGCACACACATAAATATAACGTTAAAGTGTATAAAAATCTTCAAATTATGGAGATATATATAAGAAATTGTCAATCATTATTTAGTAGAATTGTATAGACTATCTCTTTTTTTTTTATTCTTTTTTTAAGACCTCTTGGAAAGAAGTATACAACAATAATTATATTTAATGAATAATATAAATTATGCGTAACGAGAGGTAAAATAATGTCCTATAAGAATATACACACATAAGAGCGTATATACGTATTTAGATATTAAATATTTAATATAAGTTATAATATATGCTATACGAAAGAAAAACTTAATCTTGTGTTGTATGATTTATGTGTAAACTCAAATTGAATCGTAAAGTTAGAATGTAAACCAAATAAAATGATAATTTATTTCTTCTGCTTATAATTTAGAAAAACGATAGATAAGTTTTACAATATCGAAGCCGCACATGTGTACGGTTCCAAGCGGCACGATATTGTAAGACTATTAGAAAAGTGTGAAAACTAACATCTTGAAAACACAAGCATTATATCCTAAGAACTGTCATTGTGTTATTAGGAGAAATACGAGAAAGTTTTAGAGATATGACTTGATAATTTTTATCAAAAGTTGTGTGAAAACTTGAAGAAAGGTATAAGGACAATGTTTCGAAGTATTCATGATGTCTTGTAAAGTTAGTCGTTATTCATATAAAGAATGTGCAATGCTGCGAAACACTTTCCTTATACTTTTAGATTAGGATAAAGTAGTAGTTCCGGGAACAGTAGAGATACGCGAATATATTTTTACTTTAGACGTTTCTCTGTGCGACGAATCATAACTCTCGATCCATTGCAGGAGGCTACGGTGACCGCAACAGTGGCGGTGACGGAATGGTTACTCAAGAAGATACTATCTTTGTATCCGGTATGGATCCATCGATCTCCGAGGAAGAAATTTGTCAACATTTCGGTGCGATCGGCGTGATTAAAGTACGTTATCTTGTCCATTTATACGCAGATATATATTTATATTATATATAGTAATAAATATGTGCATGATTCGAGATAATAATGTTATTTCAAACTGAGAATCAAACGCATTTAAAATTAAATGTGAGATATCTTTCAAGCTATTACTTGATTAGTCTATGATATTTCATAATGTACAATAATATAGAGATAGTCAATTTAATTACACTTATTAGATATTTAATGAATGTTTTCAGCATGATAAACGTACGGGCAAGCCGAAAATTTGGATGTACAAAGATAAGAATACGGGAAAATCGAAAGGGGAGGCGACAGTTACTTATGATGATCAGAACGCCGCCCGCTCGGCCATTAGTTGGTTCGATGGCAAGGATTTTAAGGGTTGCACGATAAAAGTACAAATTGCGCAGCATAAGAGTAGCTGGCAGGGTAATCGGATGGGTGGCAGTCGCGGCGGCGGTGGTCGCGGCCGTGGTGGCGGCGGTGGTTTTGGAGGTCGCGGCGGCAGTGATCGCGATGATCATCATCGTGGGGGTGGCGATGATCGTGGAAGTCGCGACGGCGGAGGCCGCGGTGGCGATTGGAGGTACATTATATCTTGTATCAAATACAATTTTTTCATTATATTGTGGCATATTATTATATCATTACTAAATGCTAATTATACATCTAACGGTATATCTAACGGTGAAGGAAAATATTGAGATGTATCAAGGAAAAAGCAATTATTACAAAAAATTGTTTGAAACAGGTGTCCGAATCCCGATTGCGGTAATACAAATTTCGCATGGCGGGATCAATGTAATCTCTGCAAAAGCTTAAAACCAGAGGGTCTCGGTAGTTACGGCGGCGGGAGTAGCAGCGGCGGTAGGGGCGGTGGTCGAGGTGGTGGGGATCGCGGAAGCCGAGGAGGTTACAGAAGCGATCGAGGCGGACGCGGAGGTGATAGAGGTGGTAGAGGTGGCGGTGGTGGTTTCCGGGGTGGAGATCGAGGAGGCCGTGGAGGCCGAGGTGGTCCTATGAGAGGAGGCGGCGGGTAAGGTTTCCATTTTTTCTCAATTTACATGATCCTTAGAACTTTATAAATTATCTTTCATGTTTACAGTTATTTTTTTTTCCATATAACGAACATAAAAAGATTAAAAATCAAACATATATATATATATAATATTAATCATACATTAATTTACGTATTTTTATTTTATTTTAGTCGAGGCGAGAGGGACAGAGATCGCCAGCGACCATATTAATTTCATATTCGTATAACGGTCGTACGACTCTTACTGTCACTAAACGACTTGTACACATTTTTGTATACACAATTTCAATGCTTGTACATTTCGCCAAGTGATAAATCAATCTTTACATGTGTCGTATACTTTTATTTTCTTTTCATGTAATTTTTTTTATATTTATCGGAAATACGAACTACATATGTATATTACATTCGTGTATACAAAACTATTCCTATGTAAAATCAAATAGAAAATAATAGGTAAGACTATGCGTTACATAAGTATGTATGTAATTGATTGACTTATTTATCGCTCACTATTTCATTTAAAAAAAAATAAAAGCGAGAAAACTTTGGGAAAATTTATTTATTGAAAGTTGAAAATATAATACAGTTAATTTGTGTTATATTTGTGTGTGTGTGTGTGTGTGTATGTGTGTGTACAAATCTGATGGAGAATTATATAATTCAGATATGTGACCAAAATAAATACGTCTTCGTCTGTAATCGGACTCGAGAGATATCGAATTTCTTAAACAAACTGTATTTAACATTTTTCTTTTTCTTTTTTTTTATTACGGTAAATATATTTATTTCGTTACGTATATCGCATTTGCTAAAGAAATGTTATGCATATAATGTGTATGACATGTGTAGTATATCGGTATTTTATATAATTTTTCGGTATGTATATGTACACAGATACCTAAGTATGGATAGATTACATGAAGACCTCTAGTTTTTATGGATTTACTTGAATGCACCATAACCATTCGTTTCTCTTCGCTCAATCTCTACGCTTGCGTGACTCCTTGGACAGTTCCTAAAATATAAACAAATATTTTGAGATTATTGAAATAAAACTCCTATCAAAACTTTTATAAAAAAGAATGACGCGATAATTCTAAGAATACTTATAAAGAAATTATTTTTCATTATTAAAATCATTAATTTGTCAAAACTTTTTACCTTTTGCGTAAGTATCACAAGAAGGTGTCGAAAAATGCCTACAAAATCGATGAACAAGTCCAAGGAATGCATGATGAAGTCTCTGCTGCCCATGTGATGTTTCTCGATAATCAATTGCGTGTCATAAATGACAAAGCCGCAAATCACGAATAATCCTACATATAAATGCGCTTGGTAGATGAAAGTTGAACGCAAGAACAGATTGGCAAAGGAAAACAGGATCATGATGTTTAGCATGCTCATTAAAGTGCCACCAAGATACAGCCAGCGACCACGTTCAGCCAAAAGTGCAGAGATGCTGAAGGAAACGAAAACTACTGTCGTACCTGTAATCATTTTATTGCAATATCATATTACATACATACATACATACATATACACACATTTAAAAACAATTAATTTAATATTAATAGTAATATTAATCATTTATCGATAATGTTTTTCGATGTTTTTATAATTTTTACATAATGTTACATAAGATAAAAAATTAAAAATTCCTAATATAAAAAATAATATTTTAGATCTAATAACACATTAACTTAGAAAATTGTAAGAAATAGCAAAGGAAGTTGCTCACTCACCAACTAATGCTGTTACCACTATACTTGGGTCTATGCTGACTACCATTTCAAGCAAGGGACCTAATCCGAGACCAGACAGGAATGCAAATCCCAGAAGGTAACTGAGGCGTAGCTTTTGATTTTTGCCATTATCAGGTGTTGTCATTAATGCAATAAGGAGACCCAGGGTACCAAAAGTTGTCAATAGGTTAGCCTGCAGAAGCTGTGTATACATGTGTACATAAGCTCCTGCAGCTGCTGATACAGTGGACAGAGACAAGCAACCATAGACATTCTTCAAGTGTTGTCTCACCGGTGCATTTCTGTGAATAGTGCATTAACAATTGCTGATTAATATAAATCGCTTTGTGAGAATATTGAGAGAATTTATTTTTGTTTTATAAAAGTATATCTATAATGTACGAACGACAATCTCTTTAACTGCAATCTTGTATTGGAAATGTATATATTTTTTGTACAAATTTATTATCTATAAACTTTGCATAAAACAATTTTTTTTATGCTTGCTTAATCAAAATTTTAAGATTTCAAATATTTTGTTTGTCCATCAATTTTTTTCTTCACGAATAGTATGTCATCTTTTTTGAAAAATTGATCCTTTTTACAAGATGTCATTGCTGCAACATTCTCAACTCTAAAGATAATTTTATAGTTGCATCTTTATTCCATTGAAAAAGATATCATGGAAATTTAATAATATCTTAAAATGCAAAGAATATGATAGATATTAAATTTATGTCATCATTATCATTACGATTGTTTGGAGAACAAAAACAATATCATATCAAAATAATCTATCCAATGCGAAGATAGACTAATCTGATTAGATAACGTTCTAGAAACCAAAAATATTTTTTACTATGTCATTTTTCCTTTTCTCTATCTCTCTCTTTCCGTACATTATGATGCATGAACTCTGAACTTACAATATATATATAGTATAGACAAAATTCACGCATTGATATTCTCTTCGTCTTTAAAAATTTATGCTCTTTTCCCTTCGAAATAATCTCATATATATTCACTTTGCAAAAAAAGACAAACGCAACTAAAAACAAGCGTATGCATATTGAAAAGTTTTACATAGGATGTCTGTACACTTTTACTTCGCATTAAATATTAATGATAAATGACATTAAGAAGTTTAAAATTGATTTTCCCATAACGAAAATATCAAAGATCATTATTGTAGCCACGAGAGCTCTTTCGACATTACGTGTTCACGCTTTCATTATATATGTTCATTACTTATCACGTAAATTGCGTCGTCCTATATCTACGAATGAACAGTGCTAGTTTTGAAACACGTATCAAACGAAACTTGAAGGTCATGAAATATCGCGACGCGACGCGATGCGACACACACCACACACACGCGCGCGCGCGCGCACACACACACACATCGTAAATTCTATACTAATCCTTCTTGGCGGAGAATTCGGAGGTTTGCGAGATAAAAACAGATCGCGAAAATTACGTCGCAAAAAGCAAGGAGAAGACGAGAAAAATCGTGTAAATATTTCAGTTCAAGGACTATTTCGTCAAAAATAGACGTTGGAGAAATTGCGCGTCGAAAAATATATAGACTTACAATGTGTTGCTGAAGGAATTTATAAAAGTGTTGAAGACCGCTGCCATAATTTTGCTGTCGCTCGGCTGATTCTGGATGATTCTTTCTGACGATCGCCACACGCGTTGCACGAGATGCTCACTCACACGACTCACGACCCCGATATCACGATGACTGGTGATATTTCGTGTCGTCGATTCTATATCCGCAAGACGAAATTGTCGTGACGAAGTCGATGAATTGTATGCACGTAGCCGATCTTTGCACAGGGACACGTCAGTGATATTTCTACGCGTAAAAATCGACGAGACAGACGAGGATAGGACGAGAATGGACGTGTTCGATTGGTGCTGCGGGCTAACTAGATGGCGTCATTGAACACAGCTCGAATACACAATGTCATGTTTTTTTTTCTTTTTTAATTAGTTTTCTTTTGATTTTTTATTAAAATATTTTTAATTAGTTTTCTTTTGATTTTTTATTAAAAAAAATATCGAGATTTAAATCAATATTTTATTATTCAATGTTTTTTTCTTCTTCTTTATTATCTTTCTATATTCTTGCACAATTTTTTTCTTTATTATACTTTTGGATACTTGTATATTTTTTTAGAGAAAATATCGAGATAGAGATTAAAATTTAATATAGTCGTTTTCTTATTATCTTTTTATACTTTTTCTTTTACAATTTTTTATTCTCTCCAATGCTTAAATATTTATCGTATAGGAAATTTACATGATATAGGCCGTGTTTCAAAATTCAGTATTGAAAATCTTTAGTTCACGTAATGTATATATGTTATGTAGATTTCTAATACTGGCAATGAATTTTGGCACACGGCCATAGTTAAAAAAATGGATCTATGGATTTCAAAATTTCATACAAATCTTTTGGTTTCATATCAATTTTGATGCAAAGTATTCAAAAATATTTACAAGTTATATAGATAATTTACCTCAAAATAAAAAAAATTTCCTTTCATAGTACATGTATATATAGTCTATATATACTAATATAACTATTGAATTATTTTTATACAGACAAAACAAACTCGAGGGGGAGGGAAAATTATCTTTTTTTTTACATTATAAAACTCATGTATTTGTTTAGAAAGGAATAAATTACATTGACAAAATATAATCTTAACAACAATCTTTTAGAAACACAATTAACATATCAAATATTAAATATATATCTACATAAATTAAATAAAAGATGTCATATATATATATATATATATATATATATATATATATATATATATATATGATGTGACGTGGCCGTCCCGCGCACGTCCGCCGGCTCTCTCGCGGAGTACTGAGCGGAAAACGCATACGCGCCAGTCTCAAAAATGCGAACCGTACCGAAATCTCCAGAGGGGCGTTATTTGTCGGGCTTATTTCAGCTTTTAATTTTCTTATTATTTCTTCTTTCGATATCGCACGGGAGCCTTGCCGGAGGAGCGTGAAGATGGATCAAATACGGCGATCATAAACAAGGAAGACGACCTTCAGGAAACGAAAAAGAAACGGCATCATATCGAATTCTGAAGGGAGACGAGAGGCGCGAGAGGGCAAGAAGGATCCTCGCGCCAGGACTCAGGACCGTGTGGAAACGTGCCCCGCAGGATCCCGAGGGGACTTACTCATCGCGAGGCACGGAGAGGAAAGAAGGAGGTCCGCGAAGATCGCCGTGACGTTTCTCGCCCCGCGAACCCGGCAGGACCCGCCGAGGTCCTTTTAGAAGGGCCCCGCGAAGAATATCGATCGCGATCTCGGGGGTGCGCGCGCCCTCGGTACA
>JBCAUJ010000028.1:17386-30572 GCA_038406275.1 Cataglyphis albicans
TATTCTTTCAATTTTAATTTCAATTAATTTTGTTGAAAATGTTACTTATATATATCTATATATTAGATATATATTCAAAATTTTTTTGTGGCGTTCTTTCTATATTTAGTTATATTAACTCTAATTAAGATAAACATCACTTATATTACATAATTTACTTTTTTAAATTTTAATTTATATATTTATTTTTCTCATATACTTACTATTTTACTATAAACGTTGAAAATTTTCTTTTAAAGATTTATAACATTATTAATTTTTAATTGATTTTTATTTCATATTCACGTTTTACTCTGCAATCATGCATTTCTAACCTTGTTTTTTTATCTTATTACCTATCATTTACATTTTCAAAATGGCGACAAAATGGTCCAAATTATTATATTCAGTGAACCTGGCCATACACGGAACATTTTTTGTGACTATTTTCAATTTAGGTAGATAACTTTCCTTACTTGTCCTTCATTGCACCATTATTAAGGGCCAATTTCACCTTTGGTTAGATTAATCGATGGCAGGATGGCAACTGAAATGATAAAAATGCTTGGTTTTTATTCATCTCTATTTTCTATTGCCACCCTGCTGATTTTAACCGTCGGTTAACTAGTTATCTACCGAAAGTGGTGAAATTGGCCCTAAAATGTTTAAATTCAGATGACAATCCAGATGACATTGCCAAAACGTTTAAAATTAGCAGAAACTGCAATTTTCTGCTACGGATCTGCCACTTGTTTGCAAAGAAGACATGTTTGCAAAGAAACATGCTCCTGGAATGGAATTTGTGTAAAATTTGTATCATGGACATACTTGGAAAAGTTTAAATAATTGTTTAAAATCTGCCCACATTGACATTAAGATGCCAATGCGAAACAACGTTTGGTCGAGATGCTTGCGCAAACATTAATAGTGATATGACAGATGTATATGAGGAAATTCTTGAATGCTGCAGCTTAATTCTTGCTAATAATAGTATGCAACAATATTTTACAAACCGAAGAATCTAGGTTTTTTAATAAAAACCTTATTTAATAATGTATTTGAGCATTCCAGCGGGATTTCCGCGAGGACTGCCGTAGTGGTAATATCATATGCTTAGTTGTGATTTCGGTACGAGTTAATTCAAGCATTTTCTATTGCTTTTTTTCTATCAGCTCTTTTCAACTCTTTTCATTATTTTTATCAAGGCACTTCATCATACATAAAACTCAGTGCACGGTCCAAGTTATCTCCTAAAACACGGCGTTTTACGCCTCGGACCTTTGTTCGTCGTTCGCTCGCCATATTACATCACCTCATTCTTTGCGTCGTTTTTGTGCTTCTATCTATTCTTATCATATTTTTCTCATTAACCGCTGCTTATTTTGTTTTCTTGCCGGCAGAAATCCAATGCCAGTATGGTCCTTCTCCGGGGAAATAAAAGGGCATTTTCATAACACAGCTAACCTAAATGTTCTCGACGCTGACACAGGAGGCGGTTTTAAACCTCATATCAAGTAATTTTCCTCCTCTTCCTGAAGATCCCAACGAAAGCGACAATGACGTGGATACTGAGCAGCCTTTAGCAGAAATCTTCTCAATGCAGCAATCAAAGCAAGATCAATTATCTAAAAATCATTCTTCGATTTCCGCTGACTATAAAGTTTCAAGTAGCAAAAATCTCAAAAGACAAAATAGGCAAAAAGAAGATTCATCTCTAAACAAAAGAATCAATACCTCAAAACAATTTCCAGACAAGGCACTGAAAAATAGATACTCGATTAACTGTCAAAGCCCATTTTTGAAATAATCGTCTTGTCTTCAGCAGAGATTAACACCTCCCTACATCCCTTAACAGTGGGCCGCCTTCTCAGCTCCACTTTAAAAAAGGACATCATAGAAATCAAGAAGCTTAGTTTTTCTAAAATATCAGTTCTATTCAATTCTCGTGAAGCAGCCAATAATTTAATTAATAATCCTATCCTAAAATCCAAAAACCTAATAGCCTATATTCTTTCTTACAGAGTTTCGAGACAAGGAGTGATTAGAAACGTACCACTAGACCTGACTGAAAATAATATCAAAGAAGAAATTGATTGTCCATTTGGAATTTCCTCTGTGCGGAGGCTCAACAAAAAAATTATCGATCCATCGACAAGAGTGGTGAGCTATTCACCATCCAAATCCATTGTAATCACTTTCAAAGGTCAGAAAATATCACAATCATCTCTACTTGTTTATGATTAGGTATAAAGTTGCCCCGTTGATATCTAAACCATCACTCTTTGTTAAGGCCATTGCACGTGAAAAAAATTTAGTCGTAATCATAAGACCATAAGCAAATCGATCAATCACAATCAAGCATTCTAAAACGTAATTAAAATATTTAACTGTGATTGGTTGATTTGCTTATGATCTTACGATTACGACTAAAATTTTTTCACGTGCAATGGCCTTTATTCTTGTTATCGTTATGGACATATTAAATCGCAGTGTAGAGGCCAACATCGCTGTCCCCACTGTGGCGATAAATCTCATGACATTGATACTCCCTGTCCCGCAAGCAATCAAACTCCCTCATGTATTAATTATAAGTGTCTCCATAAAACAAACAATCCATCCTGTCCAGAATGGCTCACTCAAAAGAAAATATTAGAACTAGCTGCACACAAAAATATTTTTATTAATGAAGCTAGGAAAATCATACGCGGAAATAATAACATAGCAATCAATCCTTACTTAGATTTCTCAAATTTTTCCGAACTTAGTAAGTCTTTTACGACATGCTTTTTCCAGCATAGCCTTTTCCTAGAGTTAACACTATCTCTCTTTCCTCTCTTCCCCATTCTTACGCGGAGGCTACTAACACTTCGCACAAAATGTCTTCTAGTCCTAACCATGGCCACTCAAATAAACCTACTCACTTTTCGACTTCTCTTCCTAATCTCTACTCTAATACTTACTCTCCATTACCATCTCCATCTTCTCCTCATTCCATCCACTCTAATTCAAACTTCAACTCCAATTAATTTTTTCCACCCAATTCTTTTCTAATCCCTCCCAATGGACAATTCCCCTCTTCATCATCTTCCTATGATTTATCCCTAGATTACTCCTCTGCTCCTATCTTATCCTCTTCCCACGATTCCTCTCCCATTCTCCTCCTATCTCTCAATTCCTTCCCTCCTCCCCTGACCATCAGATGTCTCTTACCCCTCTAATCCCTCTCATAAAATTTGTCATTGAATAAATTTCTTCGCTCTTAAAAGCTTTTGGTTTCTACGATGATGTAATAAAAATCTTTTACGATCTCACCAATCCTAGACCTCTTACACCCGATCTTGCTACCCAACATGTCCTCATCTAACAGGCTTACAATTTCGAATCCTTCCTCCATTAGAATTATTATATTATATTCTATAATAGAATTGTCACTTGATCTTAAACAAAGTCGACTCTCTTCGCTCTATTGCGAAAGACTATGATATTATCGCGCTGTCTAGCTTAATTCAAATTCTACCCTATCTCTTCAAAATTTTCACATCTTTAGAGAAGGTATTCTCTCACGCAACTCAGAAGGGCTTGCTTTAGCTATCAAACGCAATACCCGCTTCAAAATTTTGAATAACTGTTTTCAAATCCCAAACAGACTTGAATGTCAATCTGTAATTATCCAAATCGAAAACCAATTTCTTCAAATTACATCCATTTACAGATTTCCTCACTCCTCTCTCCGCTCTTTTGAATGGGACGAGTTACTTAGTTTTTGTAACTCTTCCTCCTCTTCTCTTTTAATTGGAGATTTTAATAGCTACTAAACGGAATGGGGCTCTGATTGCATTGACTGTAATGATGCGGCTCTACTGTTGTCTACACTTAATCACTCCTTATTTGCCTCAATGATTCCTCCACCTTTCTATCTTGATCCAATCAATCCAAGTCCGTTATTGATTTAGCTTTTGCCTCTCCTTTTCTCTACAGCCTTTGTGAAATGAGAATCCTTTCTGACCTCTATTACAGTGATCACTTCCTCATTTCTATCTCAATTAACTGAACAATCAAAAGACGTACCTTCTTTCCTTATAAGATTAAACTAAAAAAGGAAGATCAACAACAATTCATCTCGAACCTCACTCTCAATTTTCCCTCTCTCTTAGAAAACTTATCCAACTTTCACTACTTTATAAAAAAATATGACAACTTTACCTCTCATATCATGAATCAACTTCCTTCGCATCTTTCTCGCCCACATAAATCTAAATCTAACCTGCACAAATCTCTTCCAAAACGATTTATTCTTCCTATCCCTTGATGGGATGATGAATGCGAAACAGCCTCTTCCAACCAACTTCCAAAAAACGCTCTTAACACATGCAGATCAAACCTCTCCATATCTAATTTTATAAATTTAAAGAAATTAGAAGCAATTGCAAAATTTTGTTTGCGCTTTAAGAGCAATTGCTCTTTAAGAGCAGCCAAAAGAAGGAGGTGGAAAAATTTCTGCCTTTCTCTCAATGAACACACTCCTATCCAACATCTATGGAAAATGATCAGATGATTTAAATTCAAACATCTTGGTCTGCCATCCTTTCAAAACGTATCTAACTTTGAAATCCCAGATGGCATAAAATCACTAATCTCATCTCTTTGCCCTTTTTCTGTTCTCTTTAAGAAATATTCTTCTCTAGAAGATCCTAACTTTCCCAACTCTATATCTTGCAATATATTCAACAACCTCTTCATACTTTCTGAACTCATTAACCATATCAAATATCTTACTAAATCCTCTCTAGGAATAGATCGTATAGATTATAAAATGATCTCACTTTTACCTAATCAACATTTATCCACTCTCTTAAATATATTCAACAGCATTTTTGAGGAGGGAGTCTTCCCAGAATCATGGCAGCACTCTATCGTTTTCTTACTTCCGAAAAACTCACCTAACAAATTCAGACCAATCTTTCTCATCTCCTGTCTCCTTAAACTTATGGAAAAACTTATCCACTTTCATCTAGAATGGTGGATTGAAAAGAACAACTTTCTTCCTTCGAGACAATTCGGTTTTAGAAAGAGAAAATCCTACCACGATAACCTGAATATTCTTTTATCAGACATCTATAATGGTTTTGCTCTTAACAAACCCACATGTCTATTTCTTGATGTCGTTGAGATAGTTGATAACGTGGTTCCTAACATCCTTATAGCTGATCTTATAGAACTCGGTCTTCCCCCTAAACTATGTCAATTCTTATATAACCTCATCCATCAAGAAAACTGCAATTTATAATCAGTGGGAACATCTCTAATACCCTATTCTCTTTTAAGGGCATCCCCAAGGCTCGATTCTAAGCCCTCTTCTCTTTAATATCTACATCTCAAAATGTCAAAAAATCCTCAACAATAAATATGAAATTCTACAATTTGTTAACGACATTGTCCTATATTTCAGATCTTTAAATATCGACCAATCACTCAAGACTCTTGTACAATCAGCAAACAATAAATTAGCCTCTTATCTGGAATCTAAAGGACTTTCGATATCTCCTTCCAAGTCGGCTCTTGTAGTATTTTCTAGACAAAGAAAAAGTCCTCTCTCCTACTCTATCAACCTGCAAAATTCGGTAATCAAATCATCTATGTCATAGATTCATTTCTTAGAATTTAACTCTAAACTGAATGGTAATTTATACATTGATACACATTCCAAAAAATGCATCAAACTTCTTAACATTCTCAAATCCTTACGCGGTGTCTGGTGAAGAGCTAACCCCAATCTCCTGTTAAGCATCTATAAATTTTTGATTAAAGGATCGATGGAATATAGCTTTCTATATATCCGAATCAATAATTGCACTCAATTGGAAAAATTAGAAAAAATTCAAAGATAGGCTCTCCGTTTATGTCTAGGTCTACGACAATCGATCCCTTCTAACGTCACTCTCACGGAATCAGGTATTGGCCCCCTCAAATTCAGATTTATCTGGCGTCTAAATTCATTCTTAAAAACTTTGCTTCTAACGACAATTTAATCATCGACAAATTTTACAACTTGCAAATTAGCCTTTTCAATAACAAACAATTTGACATTTCAAGTAACTTCATCTTCTACAATGTTTTCCTTAAATTCAAACCTACAATTACCTCCAAATCTAAAATTACCTTCTTTAACCTCTTGCCAGCATACATTCATGACTTTGATTTTCTCCTACCTCAGTAGACATATATTATGCCTCCCGATATCATTAAGGATATCAAAAAAGCACCTGTCCTACAGATAATTTTCTTGGCCACTTACTACCAATTCATCCACGGAAATTAATGTTTCTATACTTATGTCTCTAAAACGGTCTCGAGTGACTACGTCGGATTCGCTTTCTACTCCCTTATTCCTCATATCCAACACCTATATAAGATTGATAGACATGCCTCAATCTTCACAGGTGAAACTTTTGCTCTTCTTAAATGCCTTGACTTTATCCTTTTAAATCAATTCTCGAATTTCACCATTTTCACTGATTCTCGCATCTCTTTTTTTACATACAAAGCAAATACACAATTTTTTTCATATGAATTTAGAATAAAACTGAGAGAAACAACTCTTCCAGTTCACAAACGATTGCAGCTTAAAAACATTAATAAATTATTTAAATATAGAGTGTGTAGAATTGTTGGAATGCAATACTTCAAGAATTAAGAATTTTTGTATATATTATATATATATATATATATATATATATATATATATTGCGACGACTTTTTCTTTCCCCGGCGCGTGTACGCCGTCGCGATCTCTCCGTTGCGCAGTTGTTCGAGAGCATCGGCGAACGGGAATGCGATTCGCCGATCGGGAGATACGGGAAGAGGGATGGATTGTCGTCAAAAACGCAAGGAACGGAGTAGGAATAACACGCTGGGAGAGAACGGGGGTGGAAGATGTTCCGCGCGTGCCGGGACGAAACCGAAAAACTAGCGAGAATTTAAGTTAGGCGCCAGATACGGTCTTGCGCGTATCAATTCGACAAATGCGCGAGATAGACGCGAAAAAGACGCGAAAACGGCATTCGATTTCGTCACGGGCTGGCTAGCTCACCTAACGGTAGAGGGGCAGGGCGGATGTTGAACGAACACTATCTGAAGGCAAGAGGCGATACACTTAGAGCGGCAATTACGCGCAAACGAAATTAAATTAGTCAATTATAACAAACAATTAACAGCCTTATTAATTTGAAAAAAATAGGTCCGAATGGTAAACAAAGATAAGCTGGGATACGTCCCGTGTAAAGAAATTCGCGCAAGCGAGTCTGGGCGTTAGAAACGACTTAGCGCCGCGAAAGATCGTCGAAAAATTCGAGCCGGACGGGCCTAGGCCCGAGCGCAATTATATCGGGTCGATTATCGCACACCGCGTGGATAGATAAGGTTTCGCTCGTGATTTTGTCATGCCTTACAAATACTACAGGCATCCAGACTACTACGTGCACCCTTAGCATGCACCGCGTCAATTAAGCTCGCAACGTTTAAACTGTATTTCGTACTCTCCGCAAAATCACTCCAACACTCATTCGTCCTGACGCATACAATTCGCCACAGAAAAGATTGACCGAAATATTCGCACGAAACACACGCACACTCGACGTTTGACAAAGAATACCGGGTCGCGAGACACACTCACACATACACAACTTAGACACTAGACGGGCGAGAAATTGCGCGGCTATTATACTACGCGGTATTCCCGGTCCGCGATCTCCAGAGAGACGATATATAATACTACCAGAATACGCGCAACACTACCGGAGTTCAACCCTCGAGACGCTTCGGGGCTCGAATCGCTTGCCGACGGGGCCGTGTCACTAATACAATTTCGCCCTAACGATACCACAATCGCTAAATTTCCGAGCGGCGCCCGGGCGCAAACACCACATTAAATCACGGCCGCGACGGCAGAACGCGTTCCCGATATCGCGAACATGCGTGGCTATTACGTAGCGGGATAACCTCACCGGTGACGATTCTCTCCGTCGGGGTGTCCGGCCGTCCTCAGCTACTGCCGTCCGCAGGTCTCACTCTCGGGATCCGTCCCCAATCGCACCAAGCTCACAACTCTCGTTCCCTCGCTCTCGTCCGGGATTTACGCTCGCTCGCAAAAGTCGCGGAAGAACACGTCGTGTCCACGCTACGCTTCGCGCCAGTCTGCCCCGGGAATATCGCGATCTAGGATCGGTAACGCCGGGCCAGCCGGGGATGCGCAATCGGGATGCGTGTTATCTCTGCTAATCACGAGATAACACGCGAGGTCGCTGTTTAGCGGCGCGCTCATGAGTGTATCGAGGGCGCGCGCACCCCCGAGATCGCGATCGATATCTTTCGCGGGGCCCTTCTGAAAGAGCCTCGGCGGGTCCTGCCGGGTTCGCGGGAGCGAGGAACGTCATAGCGATCTTCGCGGACCTCCTCTTGTCTCTCCGTGCCTCGCGACGAGGAAGTCCCCTCGGGATCCTTCGGGGCACGTCTCTACACGGTCCTGCGTCCTGGCGCGAGGATCCTCCTTGCCCTCTCGCGCCTCTCGTCTCACTTCCGAATTCGGTAGTTGATGATGCCTTTTCTTTTTCGTTTCCTGAAGGTCGTCTTCCGTGTTGTTGTGATCGCTGTATTTGATCCATCTTCACGCTCCTCCGGTAAGGCTCCCGTGCGATATCGAAATAAGAAATGATAATAAAATTAAAAGACGAAATAAGCCCGACAAATAACGCCCCTCTGGAGATCTCGGTACGGTTCGAATTTTTGAGACTGACGCGTATGCGTTTTCCGCGCTCAGTGCTCCGAGAGAGATCCGGTGGACGCGCGCGGGCACGTCACAATATATATATATATATATATATATATACTAAAATTATTTTATATTTCTCTTCTTTAAATATGAAGGATAAAAATGTATTAAAATTGCGGGTAAAAATATAATCATATTACAGGCAACGGTAGAATTACTTGTATTTTTTGAAGGTACACAGATTTTTGAATGTACTAAAACATTGTCACTCACGAGAAGTTTGTTAATGATTTAGACAAACTGGGCTTTATCATTGTTGATAAACAAAACATGTGTTTAAGTTATGATAAGAATGTTATCATATTACTATTAAATGCTGAGCAATCATTGAGCGAAATACAGAATTTGTAAAGACGGAAAGGAAAGGAGATGTCTTTTTTAATATTAATATAATTTTTCACATGCATGCAACCATTAGCGTTATCCCTCTCTAACTCACAGCCTTACGAACTCCTCGCGCTATCTTTCTCTAATGCATTGCCTTACGAACGCCTTGCCCTATCCCTCATCCACCGGTCGCGCCGCGATTATATTTATTAGCAGCATTATCTATTTTATATGTAAGGAAGGGAAGCAAAAGAAATAGATAATCATTTTTTTTTTTCATTTTCTTTTAACACATTTATTTATATTATCATACATCACACAGTTTCAAGGTTTTACACAAAAGTTCATCCACAGCATAAGCTACTAATTCGCAATCTATAATAGATGCTTTATCACAAACGTCGCGCAAAATTTTGACTGTATCTTCTCTCATGGCACTAGGCATATTACTTTGCAAACACCGAACAAATTGATCAAAGCTCGCATTTACGTCTTCTATATTCTCATACAATTTTAAATAATCGTGATGTTTAATTACGCAATGTTCAAGTTCGAACAAAAATAATATAGTTGTTGGTTTCATGTATAGCAAGAATCGTCTACTGATATTCAATTCTTAGCAAAAAAAGTGTATTCGACTGCAGGAATCGCTCAATATCGACACGTCTTTTGATGAATATTTCCCACGTTTCATGAGGTAGTATTATGTGATTTTCTCGAATATTGCCAAGCTGTAATTCCACAAAGGACTCAGATTTCACACTGTTCCAATGTCCACGTATTATACGCTGTGCGCGTCAATGCAAATCTGCGTACCAAAATTCGTAGTATACAATGAGGTTTATCACGTCTGAAAAAAAGAATACAATTAAACATGGAAAAGTATGGAAAAAACACATATATAAAATATATGAAACATTTTGTGATACTTACGAATCAAGCGGTTTCTTGTACGATTTCATCTCGAAGAACATAATAATTCATGCGTTCAACACTATTGCTGCTTTTTTCAGCGGAGTACATTTTGTCTCTCGGTTATAAAAAGTAGAACAGTTGACGTGACACTGATCATGTAAAATCGAGTATACGTTTATTTTTTTTAAAGTATGATGTAGCGGAAGATTAATGCTTTAAAATTTAGAAGAAGGGAGAGACAGCCAATTAAAGGCTCAGAAATTGAAGAGAAGGGAGAAACAGCCAATTGAAAAGAATTCTTAGAAACGACTCGCGAGGAAAAGAGTGGGGAGAATAAGAGATAAAACATATTATAAACATATAATAATGTTTACATATTTTTATTTTTAAAAATATTGCAATTCTTTTTGACGTGAACACTAGTTAAATATTTTTAATACATTCTGTAATGCGCAATTCTTCATATGTTTTCCACATCTTATAGTATTAGCAACATCTAGATTATTTAAAGAATCAATATCTTCATAATCACCATCCAAAGTCTCGATAATCAGGTTTTCTCTCGCATAATTTTCAAGTAAATCAACCAGCCATTCTCGTTTCTGACATCCCTTGACGTACACGAGAGTTGACGTCTCATCATCCTCTTCTGTACCAAGCACGGCCGATGTAATCAAACGTTTAGCCATGCTGTACGACACGTTTCCGTCTTCCCATCATAATCTATGGTGATTCGCAATCAGCCAGGAAGCACATGATTTGTCGGATCTTGTGAGAAGATTCCATGATATGGGGCATGTAAATATGTAATGCGCCAGAATGGTCCCCTTTCTCAGCACCGCCACCTCCTTTACGACAAATTTCATCTCAACGAGGAATCCTTGCAAGTCCACGAACGTTGGTACGGACATAACGTTTTTCATATCAGCATGTCAAGTAGAAAACTGCGATTGATGCATTATAGATTTTATATTATCTTATGCCCTCACACTTAGGTGATTTTGCGCACAATGTTGGTCAACGGGTTGTATTGAATCACTCGATTGTATATGATGAGACAGTATGCGTGGACAGTATGAGTGGTATTCATCGGCACGTTCTCCTTACACTCGAATTCCAATCTTACATCCACGATTGCGCTCTTGATCGATTCGTTTTGTTGAGAACAATCGATGATCACGAACGGACCGTTGCGTAGAAACTGCGTGACGGTGAGAGACTCGAGATATTCGTATCCGTAATAATTTTTGCAGAAACGCTGATACGTGTCGTTCAGAATCGACCATCTGTTTTTATCGAAATCCAAATTCATTTCGTCGTACGGATAACATTCCGAGTTCAGATAAAGTTTCACGATATATATTATATTATATTTTTATATATTTTAGATATTTTATATGTATTTCATATTTTGCATATGTAAAAATAAATACAGTTTGTATTAATTAAACGACATTGTCCTTGTGTGTCCAAGAATTGTGCGATTCATCGAATCCCAGCCATATCATGTAAACCTCATCACCCTTCCTGCGCAGTACTTTCTCCACGAGGTACACATCCGTATAATTCGCGTGACGCAAGTTATACTCGTAGAACGCTCCAGCGATGGATTTTCCACGATAGTCCTCGAATAGAGAGGTTACGGGAGTAAGCTGCATTAGTACGCTGCACTTTAACAATCTTAAACACCTTGGTCCAATTTGTATAACCTTTCTCGAAAATCGTCTTGTATATGCTAATCTTGTATTTGCTAACGTGTACCGAGTCACCTATTTTGAACTTTGCTAGATCCGCTATCTTTATCGCGCTGTATACCGTAGCCAAGAGTCTTTCGGCGATCGAGGGTAACGTCGACGGGTCGCATACCGATCGTTCTCAATGCTTACGCGTGTTGTAATCCGACACGAGTCGTGGCAATTTATTCACCCATGTAAGATCCGTTGAGAGTAAACAGCTTCCACATAGCGTCTTTCAGTGTACAATTGAATCGTTCGACGAACGATGCCTTCATCACCGAATATGTGGAATAATGATTAATGTTATGTTTCTTCATGAGGCGTTGCACATCGGTATTGTAAAATTCTTCTCTCATATCGGTTTGCATATTTCTCGGACATCTCTTATTGTTTTGAATTATCTCAGCGATAGCATTAGTCGTCTCGCTTCCACCTTTACTCTTGAGCGGTACGGCCCACGCGTACTTGCTCAGCACATCGATGACTGTAAGTATATAAAGGTGGCCTCTGTTGAAACGTGAGTACGTACGCATCTCAACGATGTCAGCCTGCCATAGGTCATCGTGTCCCAGTACTAGGATGTGTCTTCGAGGAAAATTTCTTCTTGCCGGAGCAATTTCTCGACGAGTCGTTGCTTCTCGATATTTTTATCAGATTTTAACAATGTCATATTTTTAGCGATGCGACTACTCTCTCGGCACGTAATAATATGTATGAAAAATTATATTATCATTTATATCTCAAACTTTTTTTTTCCAAGCCTTATCCTTCGCTTGTCGAGGCACCATTTAATTTATAATAATGCCAGCTTTGCGAAGTTCCTCGATGATCGACAAGATTTAGTTGTCGTGACCGTTGTGACCTGCTTGACGCGAAGCGTCGAACAATCGTAAATGATCCACCAATTCGTTGGGATCGTTCCAATGCACGTAATCAATCTTAATGTCGGTTAGCGACATCGCGCGAGGCATGAATACTCCTTTTCTTTTTCGATTCGATCAACATCAACGGTGTGATTATTTTTTTGTACTTGTATCCTCTGTTGCCCCGTATTCGACTGTGCGCATCGTGATTGTCTTTATGTACGTTCATTGTCAACAGCATGCTCTTGTACATTTGCTTATCATCATCTGTATAGATGACTTCATCAGAAATTCTCTTGAAGATCGTAAAGACTAGATGTGTCGGCGTATCGTATGTCGTCGATAATTATCCGCGTTTTCTATGTCAAAACGTTTATTACCGAACATCATTTTATCCTGACCGAGATAAACACTGTAACGTCCCGACAATTTTAAAAAACTATATTTTAGCTAGTAATTAAATACCGCTTTTACCTCTGCAGAATACCTATAGAATATAGAACAATTATTTAATCCATTTGCTTTTATTTAAATTGTTA
>JBCAUJ010000028.1:42092-52974 GCA_038406275.1 Cataglyphis albicans
TGGGGTATAGCCGGTGGAAGCAGGTTGCCCTATAAAAAT
The DNA here is from genome assembly GCA_038406275.1 of Cataglyphis albicans. Lineage (NCBI taxonomy): Eukaryota > Metazoa > Arthropoda > Insecta > Hymenoptera > Formicidae > Cataglyphis > Cataglyphis albicans. The sequence goes on from JBCAUJ010000028.1 coordinate 42,132, forward strand.
AGAGAGCAATCTTTTTCTCACTAACTGAGGTATAGAGAGAAAAGGAGCGTCGCCGAGACGTAACAACACCAAACACGTTGTTTATACCGCTATGTTGATCACCGTTCAGGACAGGCTAGATGTACTTTTGACCCAGTGGATCTAACTAATCTCGCAACATTTCTTGACCTTCCGGAGTTTGCAATTGATTTCGAACGGACGTTACGAGCGAGTCGTCGGTGGTTTCGAAAACATCCTCACGAGCAAGTAATTCGGGCATCGTAGGTACGGTTCTCGTTGTTGCGGACAGTGTAGAGGTAATCGGCGGTTCGTCCAATGGAGCGTCCAATCGTTTTGATTTATGCGGTGTCACTGAATGATTCGACCAGACGTCAGATTGTTTTTCTCTCTTTTTCAGTGTCGCATCCTTCTGGATAATTAACGGTTCGATCTCCGCGTCGATGTTACTCCTCGGCTCGTTCTTTACCACGATCGAACTAAAGGTGTCGACAATCTTTTGTAGTGGTCCGATGAGAAGTCTAAAGTGTCTGTCCAATACGATATCCTCCTCGATTTTACCGGTCTTCAAAGCGCGATGTTTCTTGCGAATCGATTTGCTCGTTTTCGCAATTTTCCTCGCAATCTTTTCGCGCTCACGAAATATATATACCCTCGCTACCAGCCACGTTGATAGAGTGTCAATTTCTCACGTTTCACCACAATGTATCGGCAACGACTAATCACTTTGCGGTATCGCAAACACGTTGAATCTTTTCTGTACCGACCATCGTTGAGAGAGCTGTCTTTGTCTATCACTACAAATCCATACTTGTGCTGCCAACAATCGCGACACAACGCGCAAAATTCATCGTACGACATATTTGTATTCACGTGATTGTTATACATATGTTTCAGGATTGGTACCAATTTGAACAAAATCAGCAGGTTGGCATTGTCGCTGTCAGATGTTTAGGTATTCTACCCGTATTCTCTGACAGAGATAAAAGCAGTCGACGCTCGAGTGTCGACCCATTGAAAAGTACTCTCTCATCTTGCTTATCGCATGCCACGTCATCGAACACGAAGATTTGGGCGCGCCTCGCTCGATGGAATGACGTCACTGTTATTGGAGAATGTAAAATAACCAATTTCGTCGATCGATGTCAATAAATTCTCCAGATATCGATATTTCGGCTGTTGAAGCGATTTTGAGTACACGTACACGTTCTCGAAACGTACACCGTGTGGACTTTCTATCAATCTTATCAACACGTTGGTTTTACCGCAATTCGAAGGACCGCAAATGATACCGCGATATAAGTTGATACATTGTACCATGCTTGCGCATCTCCGCGTTGTCCTCCATCGACCGTAATTTGTCATTACAATTCGTCACTTTGATTATCGCCAACGTTTGTCGCACGAATTTCATTTTCACACTGCCGACTGAGAGAGCAGTTGGACGAACGCCTATTCATATTATAGGTGTGCGGAACCGCGAATCGCTCAGTAGCGAAAATGTTCATCTTGCTATCGAGACCTTCCGATATTTGCAATTTGAGCGCCGAACAGTTACAATTTGTGCCAAAAATCGTTTTGCTGCGAATGTGCGGCGATCACATCTATTATCTGTGAGACAAATTTCCAGAACATATAAAGGCGGATTTGGAGATTTAACAATATCATCGTTGTTACGAACATTACAATCAACTGTAGTAACGAAAGCACATCAACGAGCCAGCGCCGTTGATAAAAGATTGCAGCGAATGTCAACGAAAATAGGTAGAGGCCTATTAAATTGCGCGATAAACGCACTTTCTATCGAATTACATATTCCTGGCTAATCAATTTTGCGGTCCGGATACTTATTTGGAAAAACGATTGGCGAGAGATGATCAGAATATAAATCTATTGGACGTGGCGTGCCGCGGGCACGACATTGCGTATTCTCGGAGTACCGATCTTACCGAAAAACACGCGGCTGACAGGATACTCGCTGAGAGAGCGCAAAAACGTCGCGAAAGATTCGACTCTGAGTGAGAGAGCTGCAGCTACAGCTGTTTGGGCAGCGATGAAAGCTAAGACAAAAATCGGTATAGGTATAGGTATGAAGACGAAGAAAAAGACGGTGAAGAAATGGATACTTCCAACAGCGAAACGAGACGGTGTATTGCCGATTTTACCGATATTGGGCGCGCTCGGATCCTTGATCGGCGTGGCAAAAGCGATGAACGATAGCAAAGTCGCGTTAGCTGGAGGAGCTGCAATGCCACAATCGCGCAATAGAAGATCACGGGTTTTATCTAGCTCCATACAAATATGGACAGGAATTGTCTCGGCCCGTACAAACGTGGACAGGGCGTGGTAACGAAGAAAAAAAAACGTCAAAGAAATATTAAATATGCCTACGGGCGTGACAACGAACATACAACAACTAGCAAAACGTATGCGTATACCATTCTTTAAAGGTGTTTTTATACATGATTCTTTACAAATCGGTGGTATATGTTGAAACGAAAGTGCCATCGTGAATTTGAATAATACCAAAGGACCAGGTACTCATTGGGTGGCCTAGAGGGAAAATTGCGTTATATATTTCGACAGTTTTGGCACTCTTCGACCATCGAATGAATTGGTGCAATATTTTGGACGAAACGTGACAAATATACAGTACAATCACATACCTGTTCAAACTTACGATCAGAATATCTGCGGACAATTGTGTCTGCAGTTTCTTCGTACTGTCCACGACGATCGTTATAAATTTAAAGCCTGACGATGCGCCGTAACTCAATATTCGTTAAACAGTTTTCCTGACATGTCTATGACATTCACGCTGACTGGGAAGAGTAGCGTCCTCGCGGCATACTACTATCCAGTCATAGATTTGAGCAACGGTGATTACGAGCTCGGTCTAACAAATTTTGAGACTTATCATACAATGTCGAACGTGAATTCTTCGAATAATAAATTTTATTTCAATGAAAATGATACAGAAATTACAATTCCCGAAGGATCATACGAAATTCACTCCATACATGAGTTTTTAAAACGTGAAATTTTACGAAAATGCCCACGACGCGTGTTTCGCTCCGGCAATCATGATAAACGCGGTAATATCCCGTCAGGAGACGAAAGGCTTCTCATCACCGTTCAAGCAAACGGTGACGAGAAGCCTTCCCTTGCGCACAATACAATTGGACACGTTGCAATTGCACACTGTGTTATTAGACACATAAAGTTGCGCAACGTTCGATTGGACACATTTCATTTGCGCACAGTTCGTTTGGACACATTTCATTTACGCACTGTTCAATTGGACACCGTTGCTTTTGCGTAAAAGAAATGTGCACAAAAGATATGTTCACAAAACATATGTTCGCAAAACATATGTGCGCAAAAGAACTGTGCTCAATAGAAATGTGCGCAAAAGAACTGTGTGTAAACGAACTGTAACAAATATTTATTTACCAAATGGAGTTAATAATAAATATCAAAAAATTTCAAAATTATACATGTATACATGCGTGTGTATGTATTTTAATTTATACAAAAATATGTGTTGTGTTCAAAAACAACGTGTTCAATCGAACAGTGCGCAAATGAAATGTGTCCAAACAAATTATACGCAATTGAAATGTGTCCAATCGAACGGTGCGCAACTTTATGTGTCTAATATCACAGTGCGCAATTGCAACGTGTCCAATTGTACTGTGCGCAAGTGAGCCGCTCCCAACAGTGACGAGGACGAAACTGTAGAATACTCGATAGTACTTTGTGCTAATTATAATACGATGAATAGCGAGATCAGGTGCGCTTTCAGAGTAAACTTTAACAAACCCAACAACATTGAATCATTATTGGGATTCTCGAACCACATATTATAGCTGAGACAACGGAATCAATCGAACGTACCGATTAATATCATCAATATAAACATTATCCACATAGAGAATAACGTGACCGCGGGTGCGTACAGTAACGACAAACGCATTCATACGATACATGAATTTTTATCGAGCGTTCCGCCAGGATATAAAATATCGGAAAGGCCTGCGCAGATCATTTACCTGCCGATCATTGCGCGGAACATTACGGATCTAACGATACGCGTCGCGGATCAAGACGGACGATTACTCAATTTTCGAGGAGAAGAGATCATCATCAGATTGCACGTACGACGGTGACAAAATTAACGTGCGATACATAAGATGCTCGTGTTGAACGACTCAAAGAAGAACGTGAGATATAATATCTTTATGATACCGATTGATGATACCATCCAATCATCATCATTATCATCATCATCATCATCAACACCATTAGGTTGCGCTAAAAAGATGAGAAAGAACGAGAAAGAAGCTCAGCGCGTCGAACATTAAATTTTTACAATCTTTGGATTTTGCGGTACGAAATATCTGAAAAAACATGACATCCTTAACATTGGAGGTGAGCCGATCTTTGACGATCGTATTGTCAAAATCGTACACGTACAATCCGTACGCCAACACAACATTTGAACACAGCGACGAGATATGAATACCCATATAATAAATACCATATAACAACAGGATCTGTATACATTGCCGTATAAGAGTTTTCTATACATTGAAGGAAAACTAACGATAAATCAACTGAAGGATTTGATGTAATTCTGGAAAATAATTGCATTGCGTTCATGTTCGATGATATTTGATACGAACTCGACGGTGTGGAGATTGATCGTAACAGAAATGTGGGAATAACTAGACCACTCAAGAATTATGTAACGATATCATCCGATAGAACTGTGATTATGAGGAATGCCGGCTGGGCGCAGACTAATACGACTGAATACTTTAATTTTTGCGTACCACTCTACATGTTATTGGGATTTTGCGAAAATTATAAACGCGTCGTGATTAACGCTCGTCACGAGTTGATTTTAATATAATCGCTCAACGACAACAATTGTCTGATTGAAAATTTGGCGTTGAAGCTGTGATTAACATATTCAAGATATAATGGCAAATGCCACACGTTATATTGAACGAGGTCAACAAGCTGCCGATGCTGCGCGCTTTGGAAAGCGGACGATATCTCAGCATGGGTTTTTGCTCGTGAGATCTATACGAGTTTCCGCTATGGCAGCGTACAACCAAACATTCATAGACCATTAAGACCGCGACTCAGCTGGAGAAACCGCGATACGTTGTTTTCGCTCTGCAGACAGGCCGGAAAAATGTCATGTCTGAGGATACGAGTCGATACGACGACTGCAAATTGAACAACGTGAAACTCTATCTGAACTCGGAATGTTATTCGTACGACGAAATTAATTTGAATTTCAATAAAAACAGATGGTCGATTCTGTACGACAACACGTATCAGCGTTTCTGCAAAAATTATTACGGATACGAGTATCTTAAGCCTCTCAACGTCAAGCAGTTTCTACGCAACGGTCCGTTCGTGATCATCGATTGTTCTCAACAAAACGAATCGATCAAGAGCGCAACCGTGGATGTAAGAAATTCGAGTGTAAGGAGAACGTGCCAATGAATACCACTGCATACTGTCTCATCATACACGATCGAGTGATTCAATACAACCCGTTGACCAACGTTGTGCGCAAAATCACCTAAATGTGAGGGCATAAGATAATATAAAACTTATAATGCATCAATCGCAGTTTTCTTCTTGACATGCTGATATGAAAAACGTTATGTCCGTACCAACGTTCGTGGACTTGCAAGGATTCCTCGTCAAGAAATTTGTCGTAAAGGAGGTGGCGGTGCTGAGAAAGGGGACCTTCTGGCGCATTATATTACATGCCCCATACCATGGAATCTTCTCACAAGATCCGACAAATCATGTGCTTCCTGGCTGATTGCGAATCACCATGGATTACGATGGGAAGACGGAAACGTGTCGTACAGCATGGCTAAACGTTTGATTACATCGGCCGTGCTTGGTACAGAAGAAGATGACGAGACGTCGACTCTCGTGTACATCAAGGGATGTCAGAAACGAGAATGGCTGGTGGATTTGCTTGAAAATTATGCGAGAGAAAACCTGATTATCGAGATATTGGATGGTGATTATGAAGATATTTATTCTTTAAATAATCTAGATGTTGCTAATACTATAAGATGTGGAAAACATGTTAAGAATTGCGCATTACAGAATGTATTAAAAATTTTTAACTAGTGTTCACAATGTCAAAAAGAATATTTTTGCGATATTTTTGAAAATAAAAATATGTAAACTTTATTAATATGTTTTATCTCTTATTCTCCGCACTTTTTTGCTCGCGAGTCGTTTCTAAGAATTCTTTTCAATTGGCTGTCTCTCCTTTTTCTTCAATTTCTGAGCCTTCAATTGGCTGTCTCTCCCTTCTCCTAAATTTCAAAGCATTAATCTTCCACCACGCCATACTTTTAAAAAAATAAACGTATACTCGGTTTTATATTATCAGTGTCACGTTAACCGCTTTACTTTTCATAATCGTTCTATTTTTCATAACCGAGAGACAAAATGTACGCCGTTGAAAAAAGCAGCAATTGTGTTGAACGCATGAATTATTATGTTTCTGGAGATGAATTAAGTCATACAAGAAACCGCTTGATTCGTAAGTATCACAAAATGTTTCATATATTTTTTATATATGTTTTTTCCATACTTTTCTATATTTAATTGTATTCTTTTTTTCAGACGTGATAAACCTCGTTGTATGTCACGCATTTTGGTATGCAGATTTGCATTGACTTGCACGGCGTATAAATACTTGAACATTGGAATCAGCTTGGGATCTGAGTCCTTTGTGGAATTAGATCTTGGCGATATTTGGAAAAATCACATAATACTACCTCATGAAACGTGAGAAATATTCATCAAAAGACATGTCGATATTGAGCGATTCCTGCAGTCGAATACACTTTTTTCGCTAAGAATTGAATATCTAGTAATAGAACATGTTAAAATACATGATGCAAGTGTTGTTAAACTTACAGTAGACGATTCTTGTTTATACATGAAACCAGCAACTATATTATTTTTATTCGAACTTGAACATTGCGAAATCACAAATATTTAAAATTGTGTGAAAATACAGAAGACGTAAATGCGAGCTTTGATCAATTTGTTCGGTGTTTGCAAAGTAATATGCCTAATGCCATGGAAGAAGATACAGTCAAAATTTTGCGCGACGTTTGTTATAAAACATCTATTATAGATTGCGAATTAATAGCTTATGCTGTGGATGAACTTTTGTGTGTAACCTTGAAACGGGGTGATGTAGCAATGTAAATGTGTTAAAAGAAAATGAAAAAAACATGATTATCTATTTCTTTCGCTTCCCTTCTTTACATATAAAATAGATAATACCGCTAATAGATATAATCCCGGCGCGACCAATAGACGAGGGATAGCGCGAGGCGTTCATAAAGCGATGCGTTAGAGAGGGACAGCGCAAGGCGTTCGTAAGGTGATGCGTTAGAGAGAGATAGCGAGAGGCGTTCGTAAAGCGATGCGTTAGAGGAGGATAGCGCGAGGCGTTCGTTAGACTGTGAGTTAAAGAGGGACAGCGCTAATGGTTGCATGCATGTGAAAAATTTTATTAATATAAAAAAAGACATCTTCTTTTTTTTCTCGTCTTTTGTTTATACCTGCGGCAATAAATGGTTATTCCTAGAAAAAAATTCTCAACGTTCAGACCACACGTGCAATATACGCTATTTGTTTATAATGTTTATAAAGCAGCCGGACATCGGCTCTCGCCTTTATGCACCGGTTTAAACATGACACCCGTTTAAACATGTCCCACGATAAGCATCTCTTCGGTTCTTCCTAGAAAAAAATTCCCTCCATACCGCACGTGTAACAGATGCTATTTGTTTAGAATAAATATAGCAGCCGGACAACGGCACTCGTCTTTGAAATATGTCCGCTCCCGCGATAAGCGTCCTCTGCCCGTGCGACGTCATACCCCCCGCGCCAGCAAGTTTTCCGCACGGCTTCCCCTCGACCCGCACTCCCCTCAGAGGACCAGAGTTAGAACCGGCCTACTATTCCTACTTATATCCAATATTTTTTCAGAGGTAAGATGATATGTGCAGGATTTAAGTTTATTTTTAAGATCGATCTTACAAAAGTGTAACCTGGACTGATGTACCATTTACAGCGGAAACTACAATATACAATTGTTATTTTGAATTTAAAAATATCTGTGCCAAGTACTTTGCTATTCCTTTTGTACTTGCATATATATTTTACAAAATTCTTGCCCGAGTGTATTAGTATATCTTTCACTCTTTTCTGATATATTTTTTCCAAGTCACATCGCTATTCTAAACCAATTTTCATATAATGTTTACTTCTTATTTCTTAACTGCATGTATTTAGATTCATCACAATTGTTTATTTGTTTATTATCTGAATCATAAACAGGTTCACTCGCGTATTGTTCATTCGCATGTTGTGCGTAATATATATTATATTTAATTGCTCCATTTGTTTAAGTTACATTTGTATAATACAGTTTAGTCTTTAAATACGATAACATGATATTTCTTTGATATTTTATAGCTATTTAATTACATATTCAAAGTCTATCATATTTAACTATTTATACTCGACTAGCGACGCTTTAAAATACGTCTTAACTTGCAGCCTGTTCAAGATCAAAGTCATCATAATATTTATTATAGGCAAAGCACAACTTACATCTTACCTCAATCAGATAGACTCATTCTTTTTCAATCAAAAATTTATCTCAAATGATATTATATTTATTTATTGAAATAAAAGCCACCCTGCTCTGCTTAAATAGAGTGATTATAATAAACAAAATTTTAAAATATTAAAATTTAATATATTATAACTTGTGAGAAGTGCAAAACAAATTTGATTACTATATTTATTTATCTATTATTCTATGTTTATAATAAATTGTCTTTTTATCAACTATTATGTTATTGTCCTCATGCGACAATGTCAATGAATAAATTATTTTTTGTATAAACATGAAAAAAATTAATAATCAATATATTTGATAGAGCAAAAATATATCAATTAATTATACAAAAATTATACAATTAATTATACAATTCTAATGTTCTCTGTATCATATTGTTCCGATATGCTTTTATAATTTTAAATGTTTATTATTTATGATTAATTGCAGTGTTTGCAGGTGGTTGTGGAATTATATCATGATGATTAGGACTTGGTTCTCCCCTACCTATTCATTGATTATTTCCAGTTCCTTGATGCGTCAATATTTACAGAGCACCGATTGGATCTGGCATCTTGATTGTTATTGTTAGTATTACCTGGTGCGTTACCAGTTCGGGATTTTTTAGTATCTATAGAAAGAATTAAATTCTACTAAACTAATATAAAAGTATAAAAAGAAAATATCTGTATAGAATAAAATATACAGTACAGAAAAAAAAAAAAAAAAATATATATATATATTAATAGATGAGTGTTTACACGACCAAACTGGTAATTTATTGTTTGATTGTTGTGCGCGAAAGTTATATGTGAACGTGCGAAGTGCGTGCTCCAAAAAGACAAGCGCGAAGTGAGACGAACAGACACACCCGCGAGTATTGAGACGCAATTAATTCTAAGACGAATATAGTATGTACACATAGTATGTACATTTTACATGATTAAATACACGTGTCATACGACTGTAATTCGCACGCGGCGGATGAACAGCGATAAATCATCTGTCTCAGAATAACTCCGGTAGTCACACAACAGCACTGAAATATATGAGTATTTCTTTGTTCAAAGCCAAATCTCATAATTATTCGAAAAGCGTACACGCGTAGATCACTCTGAGCGGACTGCGCGGAGCTCGGCCGTCGGCTCACTTTTATTAAGTCATTGCCTTCTCGAAGGATTCAGAAGGCTCCCGAAATTTGCTCATTTCCGTCGACCGTTTTTATGTGACTTGTTTGTCACAATTTCAACTTAGAGAAGGGCGACAGTGTTTCTTGATGCAGCGCGTTTTCGATCGGTCGCAAAAACGCTGCTTCGCATCGCGCGTGCGGCGACGACGCGGTCGCGCGGCATCTCCATGCTGAGTTCGAGATGGAATGACAATCTCGGACAATTGTTTTAGCACGATCGTTTTGATCATATGGTTTCGGACCTTATCAAGTGAACTAAAATAACAATATTATAAATAATGATAGTCACGTTACAAATGAAATAAACGGAATTATGTACCTGCGTTATAGTTAAAAAGTAGAAAGAGAAAAATCGAAATGTCAAACTGACATTGTGTCAACCACTATGTTTGGGATACTGAGAACGACTAAACGACCTTTATTACTCTATCGTATATGTTATTTTTAAACAACTGACCAATATCGTCACTCAGGCCTTCAACAAATGGTAATGCAATGTAGGAGGATTTGTCTATACTATTTTCCCCAGTCGGAATACTATTACCCCGGTGTTTCAAAAAATTAACTCTCTTATAAATATAACGGTTTATAAAGTGTGTCGGAAAACAATTATTGAGTAAGATCTGTTTCAAGACATTCAGACATTCCGTAATCAGCAAACACAAATTAGAATTTGATTATGACTTCGATGGGTCAGCGCCTGATATTCTGCATACTGAAAAACATGTAAAACAGAGATAAATAACTGAAATGTTTTTTATTAAAAAAATTGACAACACTATTAACTCTTAAAAAGACACAGAGAATTTAAACAACATATACGATAGAGTAATAAAGGTCGTTTAGTCGTTCTCAGTATCTCAAACATAGTGATTGACACAATGTCAATTTGACATTTCGATTTTTCTCTTTCTACTTTTTAACTATAACGCAGGTACATAATTCCGTTTATTTCATTTGTAACG
>JBCAUJ010000028.1:53074-67214 GCA_038406275.1 Cataglyphis albicans
TATATATATATATATATATATATATATATATATATGTGTGTGTGTGTGTGTGTGTGTGTGTGTGTGTGTGTGTGTGAATATATGTGTTTAAATTATAATTAAAATTATACGTGCAATTAAATATTGTTTTATAATCAATAATAATAGAACAGAAGAAAAATAAAATTTGTTGACTATCGATACTTTGTGTATCACATCAATGGGAAATAGATAAACGGTTGTCAATTCTTGTTTGGCATTATTTTTTAACATTAATCGTAATTGCAATTTCATAAGCTAACACTTGTATTATTTTTTTTTTTTAATTGTAGATTCAGATATCGTGTAAATAAATGTACAATAGATGTACAAGTATCGTGGAACGTCCTGCATATAAAAGTATTATTAAAGTAAATTTTGATAAAATAATTTTAGAAAAAAAAATAATTTTAATAAGATAATTTTCTACGATAAATTAATTTATTTCATATAATATTTTTATTATCTTCATAAAGTGTTACAATAAAATACATTTTTCATTTTACTTATTGTATAACTTATATCTATATTAAAAATTTTTTTTCCTTTTTATTACATTTAAAATAAAAATATTGTAAACGTAAGAAACATACAAGTATATAAAACAAGTAATGATTAAATTTGTCTTAATTCAAACACTATCAAGTAGCTAAATGGAAAGTGTTCGGTTTTTCACGCAGGTCTCAGTTCAAATCTCCCGATTTTGTTAAAAACTTTTTTTATCTAAATCTATTGTTTGCTCATATGCATTTAAAAAATGCGATTATATAAAATAAAAAGAATTTTTTAAAATTATTTATTTTATATTTATAAGGTAAAAATATTAATAAACAGCATTAGAAAGTTTTAATGTTAATATTGATATTAATTTAATAGTAATATTAGAAAGTATAAAGTTAATATTAATAAAACAAATAACATAATATATAATATATATAAATAACATAAAATAACATAAATAACATTATATATATATATATATATATATATATATATATATATATATATACCTATATCCTATTATATATGATCAATATTAAAAATGTAATCAACATGGTAAAGCACAAATAAAAATAGAAATTTTGTAACGATCTACCTTTCCCGACGCCACGGATCGGCTCGTCGGTTCCAGGATTCGGAAAAAGGAAGAGACTCGGGCTCGCAAATTACACACTCGATTTGACCAACAAATAACAATGATTTATTTACATGAATATTATATGCTACAACAGAATCGGCCAATAAACAGAACTCGCGAATACAATTGGAGGAAACGGGATCAGCCCGTAACGGAAAAAATGAAATCGGCTACTCGCGATAACAGTACCGGAATTGTCAAATCTGATCCGGATATGAGATAACGCAAGATCGTGCCAGGACGTGACGCGCTGAGGATGCGCATCGCTCAGTGGCCCGTCTTGAAAAGGGCTAAGGGTCAATCGACATGCTTCGCGACTTATCCTGAAAAGGATTAGGCACTGAAGAGATGCTGTTCCTGGCGTCACGAGCGGACACGTGTCAGTCTTATTAGTTAGGCGGTATACAAAATAATAAGTACGGACGCGTACAGTGGATTGAGTCTAAAGGCTTTCGGTCGCGGATCACCGGGAAATTCTCGCGCAGTCGTAGTCGACGGTATCGCGAGGAAACGACGAAGAGAGCTGGCAGCGCCGGTCGTCGAGAGCACTCGACAGGGAACGAGAGCACTTGTCCCCCGGGCCGGAGGTGGTTGGTGTAAGGGAGAGCATTCCCTCGCACCGACAGGACTGGACGCCGAGACTACTCGTCTCCTAGACCAGGTTAAAAGGAACGGTATGAAGATCGGTCAGCTGGAGACTCAGAAAGCGCTCTGAGGCTTCGAGCGTCCCGAGAATCGGGACCAGGGACTAGTGTCGCAAGCCGTGTCGAGCCGGCTTCCGTGTGTGTGCGTGTGCGTGTGCGTGTGCGTGTCGTGTGCATGTGTGTGTGTGTGTGTGTGTGTGTGTGTGTATGTGCGTGTGTGTTACGTATGTGTATGTATGTAATATATATATAATTTGTTTTGTTAATATTAACATTAACTGTTCTAATATTATTATTAAATTAATATCAATATTAACATTAAAACATTCTAATGCTGTTTATTAATATTTTTACATTTTAAATATAAAATAAATAATTTTAAAAAATTCTTTTTATTTTACATAATTGAATTTTTTAAATGCATATAAGCAAACAATAGATTTAGATAAAAAAAAGTTTTTGACAAAATCTGGAGATTTATATTGAAGTATGCGACATGAAAAAATAAACGCTTCCCATTTAGCTACTTGATAGTGAGACAAATTTAATTGTTATTTATTTTATATACTTGTGTGCTTCTTACTGTTACATCCGGTAAACTTAACAAATATATTTTTTTTTCTTTTTTTTTGTGTGTTTCTTTTACTAACATATAAATTATTACGTCCGGCAGACTGCATGATTTCTTTCACCAACTGTTTTCTTACATCGAAAATTTGTTAGTGACATAAATTTAGGTTCTAAGAAATAGTCTACGTCTAACAGAAAAAATAAACAGACGAAGTCTGAGAAGCAGGACCGTGTAATCTCGCTGTCGAAAGTCAAGTATAAAAAACAGCTCTATAAATTTAAACGTTACAGCTCTGAAAATCGAGAATTTTAAACAAAGAATAACAGATAGTCAAACGTTAGAAATTTAAAACCATGTGGATATGGATGACAAACAGACAACGAGATATTCAAGCTCAAGCTCGGGTATCAGACCCAAGAACTCTAAGCAAAAAAAGAGAGCGAAGTACAGAACTAATCACAAATGATCCGGAATCGAATACTTGTGATATTTGACACCATATGCTTGCCTGCCAGACCACCCTCTTATGTTATCAGTTTATCATAAATTTCAAGTAAAATGTCAACTTAGCTGGTTATAACAAACCGCGCATGACTCAATCCGTAAAACGAAAACCTCATCCTCACTCGATAGCAACTACTCTCCATTGGTCGAACTCAGTATTATAAGCAAAAGTCTTCACCAATACTTATGATTTAAAAACTTAAAGGAACGCCCTAGGAGAAACCGGAGGGCGTGAATAGGAAAAACTATTCGTTAAACTAGATTAACGAACCAATGGAGAGGAGCAAAAGGGGTTAATAAGCATCGGAATATTCGTCGCAAAGTTCATTAGGAATTTTTCCAAGTCGTGCGACACTTCGTGTGCATCGAGGTCATTCGTGATTCGTTTTATTGTTACATCAGTGCGGCTCTCTAAGTGTTCACTTGCACAGTGTGAATAGTGCTAATTCTAACAGTGCGATCGGCGAATAGTGAACTACAAGTGTACACCTGAGGTACATCAGGATCGATCACCGGATTTCTGAGCCAGCAGCCTTGATTCAAGCTCCGTCAATACAAGTCTCATTGCACTCCATAAATAGTGAGTTTACTAATTCTTTTTTTTTTGTTTTTTTTTTCTCTTTTTTTTACCTGTTTCTTACACTCTCCTCTTCTTTTCTCCAGGGAAAACAGTTACAAGACAATTATTTTTTCTTTTATTTTAATACTTACTCTTCCTCTGAATATCCATTCAAAGACCCATGTATTTTTTATATTAATGATTCCTGTTATCGCATATCACAAATCTCATCCATCCTTTTTCCTTGTGGATCGGCGAGGGTGAATAACTTAAAGATTCCAACGATACGTTCCGGATTAGTGTTCACTCTCAGCTTTAGGTCTAAATCTACCTTTCCTCTCATAAACCAGCAGGTGCGAACAACCTAAAGATTCTTAATGAAAGGATCAGTCTTTGCACTTAGCTTTAGATCCTAAATAATTATTTTCAATGCATCCTTATTAATAAATTTTATTTTTTGTCCTTTTAATTAAAATATATTATTTCTTTCATCCACTCCATTCTTCCCTTTTTATCCCATTATCTTGTCTTTCAAAAGAAAAAGAGGTAAGAGAGAAGAAAAATAATTGTCAACTGTTTCCTAAAACTAATAACCACTACTTTACTAAAAACATTACGTGTTCTCCTTCAGTGGACACAACACAAAAAATCAAACCTACCCCGGCACAGTAACGGCGATAGGGAAAGAACGCGCGTAATAGAAAAAACAAAACCATACGGAAACTCCTGGCTCGGGCATCCGCTGATCCTAGTTTTATAATCAACTATAATAGACTTAAGTTAGATAAGGACGCGTTCAAAACAAAGGCACGACAACTATTACTTAATCGACCAACACACATAACAGACAACCTTCTTCCCTCATATTCACCTCTCTTCTCGTTAGAATCTATACCCGATGACTTCCTGGAATTTGCGCAACCTTGTTCTCCTCCGCCTCCCTCTAATTATTCCCCTGTAAATTTTGAAGAACCTCAGTGTCTCTCCCCCCCGTTTGAATATTCACCTCCCCTCAATTATTAAACATCAAATCTTCCTTCCTATCAATCACCGCAACCCTCAACTTCCCCTCCCCTTTTCGAAAATCCTTCTCCCTATGAATCACCACAACCTTCAATTCCCTCTCCCCCTCTTGAAAATCCTCCTCCTTATCAACCCCCACAAGCCTCAACTCCCTTTCGCTCCTCGCCTCTCGAATCGTCGGATCTCCCAGAACAGTCCAACGTTTTCGGGAAATTCCGGGAATTCTTAGAAGGGCTACCTGGCTCTAAAAAGGAACCGCGGGATTTCAAATCGGAATCCTGCGATCCCGAAAAGTCCAAAGGACCGGAGCCCCTCTTCGAAGACCTAGATCGCGAGAGGTGGTATTGCTATTTAGTTAATCTATTTTCTCTTTTCCCTATTCCTCTCGAGGATAAAGACTATCGCGTCGGCCCCGGCATAGCTGACCTTCATCAATTTTACGAAATCCTCTATACTTCCCCTCCCGGTACTATCATCCTTTTCGTTGTTCCAGATGTCCCGTTCCCTCTTGCCGTCCCTATCGAGGTCTTCTGGATGAAGTTCCCTCCCCCCTCTACAGTGGAATTCGAAGATCTTTCCTAATCCCTCCCCTCATTACCTCATTTTACCTTTTGTTTATTTTAATTACATTACTACATTGTAAGACCCAACCGGAACATAAATTTTAGTTTGTCCTTCTCAATTCCGGTTGATGACCTCCGCACTAATGTAACACCCGCGAACAAACAATTCTCCATACACACACATTCACACTCACCTCTAAATGTAAATTCTTCATAATATACTTAAATGTATCTATAATAGTAATTAACTGTTATTTCCTTTTTTGAACAAATACCAAATAATTTGGAATAAATATAATATTAACCTCATGATTCGTGTAGATTATTAACCCGTTTTCTTCCCCGTACCCTGATATCGTCCGACAAGGTCCCGTCCTGGGTAATAGGGATTTAGTTCCTTTACCGAAAAAGGGACCACCGAACGAACGGCCTACTGATATAATAAAAGCGACCCTTCCGGTTGTTGACTTGTCTTAGGCCCCTGGTCAATTCGTTCGTCTCCAAGACACTCGTCTAGCGTTTGTCTAGCGGAGTTAGATAGATTACGCCCTGGCTCTGAGTTTAAAGAGTCTGGACGTAACATTATATTTACAATATTTTTTTCTAAGTTAATAAAAAAGGGGAAAATAATTTTTAATATAGATATAAGTTTTAATATAGATAAGTTTTACAAATTTAATATATAAATATAAGTACGTATAATGATAAATGTATTTTATTGTACGTAACACTTTATGAAGATAACAAAAATATTATATAAAATAAATTATTTTATCGTAGAAAATTATATTATAAAAATTATTTTTTTTTAAATTGTTTTATCGAAATTTACTTTAATAATACTTTTATATGCGAAACATTCCACAATACTTATGTACATCTGTATTTACACGATATCTGTACAATCGAAAAAAAAAAATATAATTGTTAGCTTATAAAATTGCGATTACGATTGTTAAACAATAATGGCAAACAAGAATTGACAACCATGCTATTTTCCATTAAATTAATATTGATACACAAAGTATCGATAGTTACAAAACAATAAATTCTATTATTCTTCTCCTAATCTATTATTATTGGTTATCAAACAATTGCATATTTAATTGCACGTAATTTTAATTATAATTTAAACACATATATTCACATATATATGTATATACGCAAGTATAAAATTTGCAATACGTGGGTGCTTATTGCGTCTTGTTACGTTACTGCTTTCTGCAATGAGAGACCAAAAAGCATTTTCCGTTTCAACAAGTATTTCGGCCATAAAGCGATACGCTAGAGAAACAAGAATAGTATACGAATTCCTTGTCTGATGTTATCTCATCCCAACAATGTTATCGCATCCGTGTGCTCAATACATCAGTCATGTGCTTTCATATACGCTACGTCATACGCAATAAAATAGAGACGAAGACGGCGCGATCATATCTCTTTGTCTAGTCAGTCAATAGATTAGTGTACTACCACTTTCGATAATATCGAAAAGTAGATGTAGCACAGATATGAACTAAAATTGAAAAATGGATGTAGCACGGAAGTGAACCAACTGGCTGTTTTATCCTGTCTGAAAATGGATGTGGCCTTGTAGTTCCAAGCCGCCGTAAAATGGACGTAGAGGCGCTGCTGTACGGGACTAAGAGCTATCGTACGAAAACGCTGGGATGGCCGCTCTCAGGCTTTTCTCTGCTTATACTAAAGGCCATTACGTAATACGTAAAGTCGTAATTAAATCAACCAATCACAGTTCAAACATTCTTATTATGTTTTAGAATGTTTGATTGTGATTGTCAATTTTCTTACAGTCTTATGATTACGACTAAAATTTTTTAACGTGCATAGCCTAAGGCCATTGCACGTAAAAAAATTTTAGTCGTAATCATAGGACCATAAGGAAATCAACCAATCACAGTTAAATATTCTAATTACGTTTTAGAATACTTGATTGTGATTGGTCGATTTGCTTATGGTCTTATGATTACGACTAAATTTTTTTCACGTGCAATGGCTTTTAATAGAGAGGCCATGGCGCGCACAAGGAGGATCAACGAAGAGAGATATATTTTTCCGTCTCAACTGCGGTCATAGCTCACATATACGCGGTTCGCGCTTGTGTGCATTATCCCCTCCACTGCCGGAACCGATGTGTTGTTCTCGTTCATTGGTCATGGAGCTACAGTTCAGACAGAATATATTCTCTTCTCTATCGATCCTCCTCGCGTAGCTTATTAGTTGCGTTCCGTTTCACGCATAGAACGTATAGATCGCTTGGAAATCTATAATATATGTCACGTGAACTATAGATTTTCAAGCGATCTATGCGCTCAATGCGTGAAACGGAACGCATCCTATGTTTGTGTATAGGCCCCTCCATAAATTCTATGCTGAAATCGCAAAAAACTCATAAGAGTTTCTCTTCATGCTTCTTGAAATTATGTCGCCAACGCGAGTATAATATAACCATTGTTAAGTTAATACAAAATTATCAGTACCTATACCAACTGGTGGCGATCGGAAACATTGACCGAGAGGTGATAAAATACATCCGTTCACCAAATACATTCGCTATCACTTCATCATCAGCTGACGTGTATGGTGTATATTGAGTATATTCTTTTAAGAATAGGAACTGATTAGATAAAAGTGCTGAGTCAGTCGTACAAAACATTTGTCATTTTTGGAAAACGACGAATTGATCGTGATTCTCTTCGATTAGACGAAAATTAGAAGTTGTGGACTGAATAAAAATTCACGAAATGGCATCTAAAGACGTTAAAGATGGTAAGGACGACACCTCTGCTACTTCGTCAAGCAAGTTTTTCACACGGGCGGAAGTGGCAAAGCATACCGAACCCAACGATACATGGATCATCATTCATAATAATGTTTACAATGTCACTTCCTTCCTTAATGAGGTAACAGTTTTTTTCATTTTGCCAACAATAAACTAGATCCTATTATATCAATTGATTACATTTATCAGAGTCTCCTTATTTTGAATACAATAGATGTTGATTTTATTGTATTTTCTTTTGTTGGTTGTATATTAAATTTAACTTGCTGAAAATCTAATATTTAGTTTGATGAAAATATGTTTAGTATATTTATTTTTATTGTAATTAATTTTATATATTTAGATTATTTTCATTCATATATAGCATCCTGGAGGCGAAGAAGTACTCTTGGAACAAGCTGGAAGAGATGCCTCTGATCCATTTGAAGATATTGGACATTCAACTGATGCAAGACAAATGATGGAATCGTATAAAATTGGAGAATTAGTAGAAGTGAGAATAAGTTTGTTATATTCAAGATTATTATTTTTCTTTTCCATTTTTATTATATAACATCTGAATATATTTTAGGAAGAAAGGAAACAAGATAGTGGACAAAAAGATAAATTTTGGTCTAATGGAGCTAATGACGAGGACAATTCTAGGTATCACCTCTTATATTTGGTTATTGTGCAAGTTTTACTCTAGGACTTTTAACACTAATGATTCTCATTTTTAACATTTCAGTTTTTCTAAATAACCATATTTTCTATAACCATTTTGTGTTTTTTCTCTTCGTTAAAGGAGCTTTCCCTAAATTTTTTTTAAGTGATCTATCTCTATATTATTTAATTTTCTTTTATTTTAAATATAGAATGGAGATGGTATGAACATAGAAATTTTAAAAAAATCAAATATTTTTTTATGTTATAAATAATATTCTATTGAATTATATCTAAATTTGGAGAGTGATAATTTTACATTTTTTCCTTGTTAATAAAGTATCAAATTGTAAATTGAATTGTAAGAATATAAAAATGACATAGCTCTATAAATCTAACATTTTTTAAATCATATTTTAATAATGCTATGCATGAATTTTATTTAATTTTATTAATGTTAATTTATTGCTTTATTTGCAATGCCAATACAGAAGCTATATGCTTTGCTTTTATAGTTACTTGTAAAACATTTCTTTAAGTTTTATTTTTTTATTTTCCAAAAATTTTATTTTTTATTATCTATGAAAGAATTTACTTTTGCTTAACAATTTTTACATTTATATAAAAATAATGCCGAATGTTCATATCATCCAAATTTATAAAGACAAAAAGCTTTTTTTTTTTAAGTATTGTCATGTATAAATAGTCGATGCTGCATCGTGATGTGATGATTGGCAATTGCAGTTCTTGGCGGTCCTGGTTGATCCCAATCGCTCTTGGAGTGTTCGCGACCCTCGTCTATCGCTACTTTATCAACACACATTAAGGCATTCCTACTCGGATCCCTTTTTTCACATTATTCACTTGTTAATACATATGTATATCAATTAATATCGCTATATGATCAAGTGTTGTACATTTTATGCAAATGTATGTCGCACACTTATCATAATTGTTTTCTATGAACCAAATAGCATTTTGCTGGCCTAGCGGTCGAAACCAAGAGAAAATAAGAAATCGGCCAACGATGTATTATATTATAATATACAAATAATGCGCAATACAAATAGCGCGCATTTATATGTTTATATGTATACGTTTGTATACACATATTGGTATATATATGCATATACGTAACATGTAGCGTTCGTACGCAACATTGTTCCCTGCAAATTGACGAAATATATTAATTTAATTCCTTAGAAAGAAGAACCTAAAAAAAAAGAAGTAAACCCCGTCCATTCTTAAATCCTTGAGCGGTAAAATGATACAAGCGCATACAAGAAGATGAAAATTATTCGTGGAAATGATTCGATTACTTATCAAATCGTATATGAAGTATTCACCATTTCTTTGATCATATTTGTACATCTGGCAGCAGATTTTAATCAAGACGGTTGTATCGAGCGTCAATAAAACAAACATAAGACAACATTTGAAAAATAATACTTTTATATAATAAGTATATATATGATTAATTATACAATATAATCATATTTATTTATTTTTTTATCCATTTATATATCAATAAAACGTGACGAATCACGAATTGTAATGGTATAATATTGTGTGTAAGTTGTCACATAAATTGAAAGTTATATATATAACTCGAATATATTGAGTAGCTATACATCTTTAGAATCATTCTGTATGTAATTATTAATAAATAATTTTAATTTATAAATTTATTTATATAATATATATATATATATATATTGTATAAATAAATTCATAAATTAATATTATTTATTAATAATTACATGCAAGATGATTCTAAAGATTACTGACAAACTTCAGGAGCGTATAGAGGGGCGGAATCTAGCAACTTTTGATTAAGAACCCATGTTCTCTGAAGTAAACCTGAGTCGATATAAATCTGACCTGATTACTTCTTTTGAGAATATATCAGAAGCCTAATTTACGAAACACCAATGAACGATTCAGAAACGCTTGTAGTCAGAATACTTGTAGCATCTGACATGGTCTGGGATATATCTGAGATATTTGAAAAAGTGCGCCAGTATTTCGATGATGCAATTGTGATAGTTGCCTTCGAACACCTTTTGTAATATACTGTACAGTATTATTATGTTCATATAACTTTTGCTTAATTATTAAATTTTGTACAAATTAGAATTATTTCTCTCATTGGTACAAAGTAATTTATCCTTATATTGAAAGGCTTGTACCAATTTCGGAGAATATGGGCTCCTAATAAAAAGTTGCTATATTCCGATCCTTCTATACGTTTCTGAAGTTATTAACCTTTAGAATCACCCTGTACAAGCGTTTATTTGAACTCGATATATATAGGAATCCAACGAAACGCGTAGCAGAATGAAAATTAAGCGACTGGGATATTACAAGACGTATGTCATCGACATCCCGTCGTAAATGCGTGCGGTCGAGTCATTCTGCTCCTGCATGCAGGAGGCGCGTGATAACTGATGGAGGCTTCATATTCATATTAGAGTAAGGATTCGCGGTGGCGTCGCCCCATCGTCGATATCGAGCGAGCTCTCTAACGCGCGCGTCGCGTTGCGCTGATTCTCCTCCCCGCATGCTCCTCGCTTCGCCCACTATCCCGGTGGCTCTAGTAGAAGACCTCACCTCCGACGAACGCCCAGTAAAGCGCGAGAGCTCAGTAGAGGTGTATCGTGGAGAGTAACACTTCGACAGAGGCATCAGCGATAATCTATTAAAAAAAAAAAAAGAAAAATTGAGAAAGAGATCTTTAGAGATTTTTTTGGCGAATAAACAGAACCAGCATTACGCGAGAGCGAACACTATTGAGAAATTAGAATAAAACCCGATAAAGAAGAAACGACGTGTTGAGAAAAGGGAGACGGCAAGGACCGGTCCCGGAAGAGCAGAGGTCGACGAGGGGTGGAAAGATAAGGAGTGCAAGTAAAGGACGAGGACGACGAAGAGTGGAAGGATAGCAGCTGCGTAAGGCGCGAACGGCGGTGGTTGTACTGAAAAGTAGCGGCGTGGTGTCATGAGAGGCGGTCTCACGGTCCGCCCTTTTTATCGGTCCCTCCAAGAGTCATGCATGTCGCGCCCCTCAAACGAGGTAAGTGCGTATTAATCGTCAGAGCCAACCCTCTGGGTTCATTCGCGACGACAGAGAAGCTGGTTGCATCAACATTTAAATAGGAATTTTATTTTTTGAAAGGAAAAAATAATTAAAAATTGCGATTAATTAATAAATTAATATCCATAGAAAAAATTATTAAAATTTATTTAAGTGTATTTTCTGTTTATTTATACTTCTGTGTCTCATAAGTAAGACTATGATGCAATTAGGCATAAGATATGTATAAGAAATTAAATTTACATTTACAAAATTAATAAGATTTCTCATGTAAAATTTTAATATTTTATGGACTAATAAGAACTAGACCTAGATAGTAGGATGTCAGTTTCAGGAAAAATTAAATCTCCCTAAAGAAAACAATCCTCTACGGGATTGCTCGTGAAGAGGCGGATAAATCAAAGTTAAATAGGAGTATCTTCGGAGTTTTTCTTTTCAAAAGGAAAGATTTATTAAAAATCACTGTTAATTAATAAATAAATCAATTTATAAAAAAACTATTAATATTCACCTAAATGTGTTTTTATAATTGTTAAAATCTTTATTTACAATTGTCTCTCGTAGGTGATGTGCAATTGGCCATAAGACGTATAAAAAATTGAATTTATAATTGCGAGATTAATAAGGCTCTCATGTAAAATATAAATTTTATAATTCCGCAATTTAATAAGAACCAGACGTACGATAATAGTACATTAGTTGCAAAAAAAATTAATTTTTTTTCTGCAACCGATTAATTACCCAAAACACGAATTTTTCTTGGTCCCATACTAAGTCTAAAAAAATCTCAATTCAAGATTCAATTTTAATAAATCTCTCTAACACTTCTGAGGAAGCGTAAGTGAGAAAAATATCGGGACGGAGTCTCTGAATTGGGAGATTAAATTTATTCTACTAATTGTTTATTGTGGCTCTTTCGCATTATATAGTTCTTCAATTCTGCGATTATTACAAGGATTTAATGTAATAATATTTCCAAGTAAAATTAAATTAGCTATAATGTTCTTAAAATAGTAAAGTTAAATTAGCTAGTAATGTTCTTAAATTTCTGAAAAAGGAGATTAGATTATTATGCCATAAATCTTTTTCGATTAATGGTCGCACATTTGCTGGTATACACATGATACGCTCGCTTTGTTTGCAATGGAAACAATTGGCACACATTTTTTTGTTACTTCTATAGTAATTGAATGAACTGGAATAAAGAGCTGCTTGAAAATTTAGGAGTATTAAACAGAAACTATATTTTAAATATATATTGATTAATCTTGTTTTATACTATAATATCTCTACAATATAATTATCGTGAAGAAAAGCAAAAAATGAATTAAATTACAATTATAAATTAATCAATTTGTTGATGCAATTACCTTATATTATTTAAATAATTTATTACTCAATTACTAATTACGGTTTGTATAATCTGTTAATCTTTTGGTGAGAAATGTAAAACTTTGTTATATCTCGATTTTGCGAATAGATAGATAGGATCATTAATTAAATGCTATACATGCGTTATATATAATACAACATATTACTATCGGAAATTAATATTTGGTTATCATGCAATATTGCTGTGCAAAATTTCAATTGACAATTAATCTTTTGGAAGAAGAAGAAGAAGGACTAGATCAATTTTTATCCAGATAAGTCCTTTCTTAAGTTGATATGTTACAAGTAATTTCCGCTTGGACAATTATTTAATGACAATTTAAAAATTAAGATTAAAATGTTTTCAAGTATAATAATTGTATCAAGTATAATAAACAAACGTAAAAAAAATTGTTTGTCCGTCTCTATTTAAAAAATCGATATCAATCTCAGTTGTCTTCTTATCTAAAATCTAAAAATAGCAAAAAAAAAACAAATATATTTTTTTTCTTACAAAACTATTCTTAAATCACACAGATTTAGAATATCTTACATCTTATGTAGGAATATTATCCGAGACAATATTATCTTAATCTGTTCCGAGAATATTGTCTGAGATTGCATTGAGAAGACATATTCTGCGAATATAATCAGACCTCTTAACGTCGTAAAGAAAGGAAAGAAAAGTGCACTTGCACTCTGCATTCATAAGATACGGGAGAAAAAAAGCAGAGAGAACGAAAAAAATTATGAGGATTATGAAATAACTCAACTCCATCACACAATATACATATTTTTTTGAGAGAGATCTATATTTTCTTTGTGCATCATATAAGCACAGAGCGGATAGATTATTTCAATACCAACGTCGAATGAGTAATGATTATCTTTTTCTGGTTCTAACTATCATTAAGAAGTATACATTAAAGGTATTCTTATTAATTATAAAACATATGAAGTAGTTGAAGGTCAATGGGGAATACATGGAAGGTAAAATGCTCTTGATCGATGAAAAATATCTTTATACAAACCTTCTTTGCGTTCCTTGCAAAAATAAAAAATATTTAAGTTTCAATATGACTAGTGTGGGAAAAAATATTTTTAGTTCTATTATATAAAAGAAGATATTTACAATTTAATATTTTTTTGTATAAAAAAATTGAAATTTTTAATAGAATAGATTATAAATAAATAAATATATATATATATATAT
>JBCAUJ010000028.1:82901-98237 GCA_038406275.1 Cataglyphis albicans
TATATATATATTTATATTTATATTTATATATACGCTGTGATAGTTGAACGCTCACGCACACTATCAAGCGCTCACCGACGTGCATCCGGCTAAAGATCAGTGATGATTGACCAGACTTTACTCAATAATAATTCTTTTATTAAGCGTTATCCAAAAACGCCATGATAAAATTTCTCAAGTGGAGCCAGCTACAATTAAATTAATAATATCATTATTTCCCCCCTCAAAGCCATAAAACTTTTGTTTGAAACATTTTTTGAAAAAACTTCGAGACATTCGCGTGTATTAATTAAAATGGTTTACTCTGTATATTATATATATGTATATTATATATATTATGTATATTAATGTATATTATATATATATATACATATATATATACATATATATATATATATATATATATATACAGAGTCAACCACTTTAATTATATAAATATATATACAGGGTGTCCCAGATTAATGGGGACAAAACTCGTGTGCAGATAGAGCAGACCAAACTGAGACAAAAAGTCCTCTATCATTTTGCAATTTTCGCAATAGTTAACAATTATTAATTATTAAAAATCATTATATATTTTCTCGCTTCTCTACATATTGTATTAATACGTACCTTTTACGAATAATGTATGCGAGAACTCAAGACATCTTAAAAATAATTCAAATAAAAATTTGTAACATGTTTCAAATTCAACTGTCAAAATAGTCGATCAATATTACCATGAAGATGTATACTATGCTATGTTATTCGTAATAAATAAATTGTAATAGAATTTGAAAGATTTAACATTTATTTATTTTGTAATATTTTGGAATGTTTGCAATGAAATATAATTGTACAATGAATTAATAGAAAAAATTGCAATTAATTAGAAAATGATAAATGAAAAATTAAAAATTTAATATATTTAACAAATTTTAATTACAAAATAAATTAAATTACAATAAATATAAATATTACAATTTCCACATCTGAAGTAATGAGAATCTATATAAATTTAAAATCAACACCATTTTAGTATAAATCTGTGGGACGGTGTAATTGAATAATAAGTTATTTCTCATTGTACATATTTTTTAATTTTTATGCATATATCTGGTTTGTTTAGTTTATTTATTATAATAGCAAATAATATAATATCTTTAAGATTAAATTATAGATTAGACTATTTGAAATGCCTATAAAATTTAATGCCTATAATATTTATAACAACTTTTTGAATAACGATTCACTAGAATTGTTTCTTTTTCTCGATTTTCGTTAAAACATGGCAAAAACGGACAAATCTCTAAATAATTCTTTAGAGATGACGTCTCTAGATGATTTTTTATGGGATCATATAAAAGAACATAATTACAAGCGGTATTTAGAATAAGACCTTTTCCGAATTTTTATCAATATGATCAGGTCTCTCTGAAAAAATTTTTGTTGTGTCTCCAACAGTAATAATCAGTCGGGAGAGCCCTTCCCCCATCATCCCTAAACCCACAAAATACTAATTAAAGTTTCATGCTTTCAATTTTAATGCTTTTTCTACTATAAAATCAGGAAAAATAAAGTTTGTTTATATTATATTTGCGTAGATCAGATGTGGAAAAAGTGTTTGTACATTATAGAGATGAAGCTCCTATTTTTGATTTGAAATTAAAAATTTGGTTTGGGTTAGGTTATAAAGAGTTTATAATTTTCCACGCAAAACGAGGTTAACGCAATATGTCTAATTTTTTGGAGTCCTCAAGCAGAGGGAGCAGAATACTGCCTCCACGAATATACTTTTTAATACGTGAGGTTCCACATAGATTTATAATTTTCGACGCGAAGCGATCATAATATGAGTTTACAATTTTCTACGTAAAGAGCGCATACAATTTTCAACTCAAACTTTTGTATTGTTTTAATAAATGCTATCTTACATAATTTTTTGGTAAATATGCATAAAGTGAAAAGGTGTAAACTCATGAAGAACTTCACTTCGCATTAAAATGTATATGCGTGGAGGCTTTTTTAAATGGAAGTAACTATTTTTTGAAAATTGACTTTCGAACTTTGATCAAACAACTCAAATAGATCAATGTATCAATCTTTGGTTTGTATCAAAAATTTTTTTAAACGAGAGATATACTATAATATAGGAACCCTATTTGAAATTTTTGAATTAGTGTCTCCCTGGGGCAGTTTCTTAGGGAGACAATTTCCTTAACACTTTTTAAAAAGTAGCTCCTCGAAATGATGGAATAGATATTTTGTAATTTTTCAAAATTTCAAATCATTTCCGAAATATAGGGGATAGGGATAGACTTTGTAAACACTCTATAAGTAAGAGAAAATAGGTAAAATCGGGTAGACGAATCAAACCGGATATCTCTACTTCTTCGTGATAAAAGTGATTATCTTTGGTCAACTTACGTTGTTGCAGATTGACGCCATTATTATTTTGAGACGAGCTATGCACACCATATTTCTTTTTTGGGAAAAATCCAAAGTTTTCAGGCCAAAAAAAATATCGGGACAACGATCGAATCATCGTATACATTTTTTCTTCACAGAGCATCTGTTTTCATAAATGCAGCATTGCATATTCTATATGTATTAGAGAATATATTGCTAATTTTAATCGTCACTTTGTACATCAGAATATACAGCCGCCGTGTTTATTATTTTCCTCGTTGAGGAAAGGTACTAGGTACCTCAGGAACGAGGAATATATCTCATATAATGAAAAAAGGAGAAACTATCCTGACTTTATCTTCCTACAAAAAGCAGTTGGAAATAAAGATGTCTCAGAAAAATAAAACACCAAAAAGAATTTTTTGAGATCCCTAAAATTAAAAAATTAAATAAGAAAGTCCCGCAGCAATGCAGAGCAAGAAAATGTTTTTATTTGTGATTTCTGTTTACAGAATACATTTTTGCATTATATTTTGATTAAAATAAATCAACATTTTGATTTTATCTTATCCATGGGGCAAAACCGGGTATTTTGATTTTTTCAAAAAATTTTCTTGATTACTAAATATTTTTTTCAGAACAACTAGGCTTTATTTTCTCATAGTTCAAGGTTCACTAAAGACTACTAACGGTCGATAGAATTTTTTTTGTCCTCTGATTTTTTATAAGAAGACAAATCCAAAAAAGTGTCCGGTTTTACCTTTCATCTATAAACTTCATATATAAACTACTCTTTCACACGCACAAAAATTAGAAAAACAGAAATTTTTTTTTTTTTTAGAGAAAGCAAAATTTGGCTAGCAGTAATATTACTAAAAATAAATGAAATTTAAATCAAGAAAAAAAATTTTTAAACAAAATTGCTACTTTTAAAAGGTTACTATTGTTTTTAAGTTTCTTTGAGTTTAGGAATTTTTATAAAAAACTACGAACTGAATAAAATAGAAAATTTTCTTTTTACTTTATGAGCCTGATGCGTGTCTAAAAAAGTATGCAAATTTTTTTGATTTTTCTAATAAAGATAAAAATTTAAAGTATATTCTATAAAATCCTTTTTTTTTTTTAATTTTTCTAAGATTACAATTCTAAAATTTTAAGATTCTTAAAGCTGAAACTTTGAATGGTATAATTGTCAAAATTTTTTAAAACCGAAACAATTCAAATTAAATTCTCTTCTTTTATTTAAGTTTTTCTTGACATCACATTTTTATATAACGACGCTGTCCATTACGATTATTACTCTGACATGTGTAGATGAACATCATCTAATCGTTTGTTTCACTGCTGCGTCATCATGTGTTATCGTATCGAGTTGTTATTTCAGCAGAATTTTGTAACTCAATCTAAACTAATTCATATCATGTTAACATGAAGAACATTGCGACAAGAGGGAAATTACCAGCTTTCGCCTCATTCCGCATTGATGTCCTCGTCATCATATTCGTCGTCGTTTAAAATCATTAAAGATGTATGCATGAACGCATCGGCAATTACATCGTTAAATAATACGCTGGCGAATTGGTCGCTTTTAAAGGAGACTGGATTACGAAGCAGTGTGACGCTGCAATGATGATGATGACGACGACTTTAGAAGGAGTTTCCGACGCAATTTCTAGTCCCTTATGAGAAATCTCGCGAAACAGCTAAATTAAAAATTTGTCTATGTCATTGATCAACAATTAATCAATATAATGAAGATTTAGCAATGTATCTTTTTAATGAATATTCGATGAGAAAGTATGTGCTATTTTTAACTCCAAGAAATTTTTATTTATTGAAACATCATATGACACGCCTGTCAACAAGTCCAAATATATCTGGTATTATCGCTTATTAATTCTAATCAATTTCTTTCTATCATTGAATAAACTATATCCTTTGCTAGTAAATAGCTTCGAAAAATGTCAAATCAAATTATATTGAGGGATCAATGTACTTTATTAATAATAAGAAAAATTAATGATATTTAAATTTTTTTAAAATATTATAAAGAGAGAAATTAACCTTCTTTGCGATTTACATATTTTTATTGATGTTAAACACAGTATTGTTATACGTCAATATTTTCATATCTTGGATATTTAGCATTTTTATTTGTTCAATACGAATCCTTACGCTTAGCGTGTTCAAAAACGCATCTTTCGACAATAACATGTATTTCTCGTATAATTGTCTGAAATGAAAAAATTTGGTCTAATTTGATTCCATAGGATTTTTGGGATATCTAATTTCATTTGAAATTATCTAATTTTATTTAAAAAAAAATGAAAAATAACAAAGTAATGTCATTTTAAGAATCGATATTTTAATTTTGGTGAAATTTTATCATTTCTTGAAAATCAGAAAAATATTAAATACTAATCTTTTAAATTCTAATTAAGTTTAGTATCTCAAAAAAAATGTTAAATTTTTCATTAAAAAAAAAAAAAAAAAAAAAAATGAAGTTATTCGATCCATTAGTTTTCAAGATATCCGCCACACAACTTTGAAAACAGTGTTTTGAAAAAAAAACGTTTAAAGTTTTGCAAGCTTATTTGATTACCCTCGCGCTATTCAATTCAAAGTATTATAAGCCCATCAATTTTGCGAATTTTTCAATAAAATTTGAGACATATTCAGATATGATATTTTCAGAAAATGCAAAAAATATCGATTTTTTAACCTTTAAAATAGATATGGCCTTAAAATAGATATGGATAGCGGCAAGCTTTATAGTGTGGCCCGGCAATGAAAAATGTTTGGTCTCACACGTATCCCTCGTCGCGAGGCCAAACGACGTTGCCGTACGACATTATAAAACCCGCCGCTGTCACGCCTAAAGCGTACGTCCAACCCGCGATCTACCCGCGCGATAGCCGCGCAAAACGCGTGCTCATTCACAAATACTTTTTAATTAATATCTTAATAATTATTGCAAAAATTTCAAAATGGTAAAGTACTTTTCTGTTCAGTTTACTGTCCTCTACCCGCTCACGAGCGTTGGCACGATCTTTGGAGGACATCTTTTATAGTAGTCTTATAGTGTTGTTATATTTATTGTTTATACGCGCATTCATTGACCTAGTTTATATCGATAAACTTTAATACGTATTAAATATACACTGACCAATCATAGCCATTCCTCTAAAGAATAGAATGGTTGTGATTGGTCGGTGTAGTATTTAATACATATTAAAGTATATCGGTGTAAACTAGGCCATAAATTAATATATCTTTTCCTCACTATTAAAGCGCCACTACAGCGCGAGTTTGCAATTGCTATGATGGCATTAATAAAATTTTGAATAAATTCAACGACGGTGATGATTATGAGACAGCAAAGCGCGTAAAATCAGTTTGTAGTTCAACTGAAAAATGTATATATTATATATAATACGAAATATAAGTTGAAAATGTAAGAGAGCAAGTTAACTGAAGGAAATAATTTATAGTCCCGTTGATGCATTAATATAACTAAATATCGAATAATATTGTTAAAATAATATTTTTTATGAATATCTCTGTAACAGCTTTTTCATGCATTGTTTGTGCACAAATTTGTTTTACTATCAGACAAATGTAAAACTAAAGTTTAAATATTATAATCGTATAATAATTCTAAAAATAATGTCGATAATTAATTTACAAAGAAGGTATAGATAATGTTCACAAATATATCTATCTGAATTATGAAAAAACTGACAGACCGACTATTGTTATTGAAAAAATGTCTGTCTAATTCAGTTTGCAATTATTCAAACTCTTGAACTGCATTTAATCTATAACTAAATAGAATGGCCGCACGTACGTAATCCAATTTGCTTAATAAAAAAAACTTTTTTTTAATTTTTTGCTTTTTCTGAAACAAAAAATTTTAAATTATATATCAGCTTTATTATATTAAGAATTAAACTAAATATTCATCTACATATCCAAATATATATGTATACAAGCATAAACAGTAACATAATACATAATTTATAATTGTTTTTTCATAAGGTAGAGAGCCATCTCTAAAAAATATTCCAGAGCTTTGCTATTTAATTAGAATTCTAACAACTACAATGACAAAAGACTTAATAAAACATTTATTAGCTGTTAAGCAAGAATTTATCTCACTTTAACCATACATTATTGTTACAAAATTAACTAATTGAAGATGAATTAATTAAATAATTGAGAAAAACTAAGAACTTTAATTAAAATAAAAACCAGATCTATAACTTTATCTCATTTTATTTTTACATCTTTATTCTCTCCGCGAAAAATAAATAAATTAATAATTCATTATTATATAAAATAAATATAAAGAATTCAAGCGATTTATTCAAATTTGCAGGTATGAAAAATATTTATCCCATGATTTGGTTCGACACAATAGTTTGTATTTAGGTATGCATATTGATTCTTTCCTTCGGATATATTGTTTTTCATAATCCCGATCTTGTTTCGAAATAGATTGGAGAAAAATTTGTTACTCTCTTGATTCTCTTTCTTTCTCTCTAGTCGATCTATGTATTGTATGTATGTATGTATGTTGTTTATTTATTCTCCTATGGGGTTTCAAAAGCGTTTTTTTAGGAATGTACCTAAACCTTTACAACTTCTAATATTCATAATTCTCAACCCGACCTGGCCCTTTGCGATAAACGAAGTCTCACAAACTTTCCCACCCACCCCTTCCTCGTTCAACCAACCTCCTCTTGCCTTTCCCTTCTCTCTGCTTTTACTTCTTTCACCCTTTCCTCTTCTTTCATCTCCCTCTTCACTTTTTTTCCCTCTTTCTTCCTCCTATTCGCTGTTCCAATCCCTATCTCTTCCTTCTCCAGATCTCCTTTCCTTCTTCTCATTCTCTCCCTTTTATCCATATCCTTCTATCTTTTTTCCCTTTCGTCTCCTTTTTTTTGCTCTGCTCCCCTTTCCTCTTTTTTTTCTTTCATATTTCCTTTTTTTCTCCTTGTCTTTCATTGTTCTCCTACCTTCTCTTTTCTTTCTTCTCCCTCCTTCAATTCTCTCCTTCTTCTTAGCCATCGCTCTTTTTCTCTCCCATCCTCCTTCCTTGCACTCTTACTCCCTTCTCTTTCCCCCGCGGACTCTCTTCCTCTTCTTTTCCCTTCTCTGTTTCCTTTCTTCTCTTCTACTCCTTTGCCTTCCATTTGATATCTCTGGTCCCGCCAATACTTTCCTTTTTCAGCACTCCTCTTCTCATTCTTTCTTTTTTTGTTTCTCATCGAACTTTCCTCTCTCTTCTCTCCTTTCCTCTCTCTCTGCCACACTCTCCTCTCCTTCCATCATGTTGCGCTCTCCATCTTTTCATTCCTTCCTATCTCCCTCTCACCTTTCTACAATTTTATTTTCCTCTCTGTTCCCTTCTCTCTCCTCTCTTTCCCTCTATGCTGCACTTTCCTCCTCTTCACTCCTTCCTTTTTCCCTCTCTTCTTTCCACAATTCCACTTTTCTCTCTGCTCCCTTCTCTTTTCTTCATGCCCACTTCTCTCTTTCTTCTTCGTTCTCTGCTTCCTTTTTTCTTCTACTCTTTCATCTCTGCATCTCCGAACCAGCTGATACTTTCCTTTTCCGTTGTTCTCTTTCCTCCGCTGAATCCTTCCTCTTCCTCTTTTGTCATCTGCGTTTTTTCTTCTCTTCTACCCCTTCGCCTTCCATTCTTCTCATGTCGCTACCTTCGTCTTTTCTGTCATTTTTACTGTCACTTTCTACTTCTCTATGCCTCTTTTCTTGAACTCCCGCTTCTGCCTTATCTATCAGTATCATGTGCTCAATCTGTTCTTCCTCCTGGCGCTATTTCTCATCTCTTCCCATCCATTCCTATCCTTCTTCGCTGCGCGTTCTTCCTTCTTTGCCTTACCAATTCATTTCTCCATCTTCTTATTACTGCTCACTCTCTCCCTTTCTCACTTCTGCCTTCCTAACTTCTATCTCCTTCTTGTCTTCTTCACCTTCTTCTAACTTCTTTCTTCTGCCTTGTACTTGATTCCCTCCAATCTCCCTTATTCTTCCCTTATTGCTTATTCTTCCCTTATTGCTCTTTCTGCTCCTTCCTCCCACTCCTCTCTCTCTACACCAACTAAATCACCTTTTTGCTCGAGCACATGTTTTCACTTTCCGTCTACTCTCGGAAGCGGAAGACCGATCTATATATTTTTAACCATTTTTTTATCGAATTTTATTAAAATTATGTTTCTCTCTTTCTTTCTTTCTCTCGATAGAATTCCAAGAAATTCCAATCAGATTTTTGCAATGTTCAATAAAATTTAATAAATGTCCATAATTGACTGATGAAAAATGTTCTCTTAATCGATTAATTATTTAACAGAAAAATATCAGATATAATTGCACAATTTAAATTCATAATTATTTATTATTATCCTCAGAAATAATTAAATTTTGAAAAGCTTAAACTCTTTGTACAAAAATTATTCTGCAAATATTATATATCAAATATTAATGATTACATAATCATTAATTGCTAAGATATTATACGATGTTTGTTTTGATAATCTTGATATGCTCTTTATGAATCTTATTCATAAAGCTTACTGATAAAAATTTAATAACATTATATTTATATGATTATGTAAAAAAAGATAGAATATTATGATATAATATTATGATATTATATATTATATAAAAAAAAATAGTGAACATTTTTCATACATTAAAAAATAGATTATTTTCAATTATTGAAACTCGGCGAAAAATCATTGTAAATAAAAAATTAAACATAAAGAATTAAAAATTAAAACATTTTAAAGCTTAAAGTTTTAACTTTAACGGGCTATTAATAGCTTTTAAAAATTATTTATTTTCTTATTTCTAAAAAATATAGGTTAGGTGCTCGGTTAAGATAAATCATAACAAAATTTAAAAAAATGCATTATATAGGCAAAATATTGTAGCTTATGAAATAAATTTATATCTTATATATTATCTTATATATATCTTATATATATTACATATAATTTAAATTTTTTGAGAAAAATTTGTTTATCAAATTGCAGAGTCAAAACTAGTAATTTTAAGGAATAAAACAATTTGTCCTTTTTTAAGCACAGAAAAAGAAAAATAAAGAACTTTTTAAACTACCGATACGCGTTGATATTGAAACTTTAAACTTCAAAATACTTCTTTAATTTTTGTCTACTTGATTTTTGTCCATTGATTTTCGAGTTTCAATAGTTTAAAAATAGACCAATTTTTAGCGTATGGAAAGTGTTTCTTATATATATATTTTTTTAAATAATATATTATGATACCTATTTTTTGTTCAATAAGATACTATTATTATATAATCTGAAAGAGCTACCAAAGTCTTTTAGAAAAATACTGTTTCCAAAATTACTATCTATATATTGCCTTCCTTCTAACAAGGATATTTCACGCCTTTTCTCAAAGAATAAGGCAATATAGTTATTTTGAAAATAGAATTTTTCCAAAAGGCTTAGTAAAGATAAACTCCTTGCTTGTTTATTCATTTACCGATAAAGAAGACGTTCCTCTATTATATTGGTTTTTTTTAACTGATTCCTAAAAATCTATAAATGCTACAGCTCCTTGTGTTTTAGGAGACCCTTCGGCATTTGTATGAAAAAAAATTCAAATCTTTCAAAAAATTATAAAGCTACAAATTTATATTCAATTAATTTTTTTGTATGACATATTATGTTATTATAAAATTTATAATAAATTTGTGTAAGTTTTTTATAAAAAAAAAGTAATAATATAAAAGCCTTAGTCTTATTAAATTTGAATGATCTATCTGTAAAAAATTTTATTTAAATACTTAATTTCTCCAAGTCATGTAAAAATGAAATTGTGCGAAATAAGGAACTTTTTGGCATAAAATTTTAAGTAAAAGATTAACTTGTCTTTCAATTTTATCGTAGAATTTACGTAATTTTTTACAGAACCGTCCATATGATTATCACATTAAACTTTTTAATGTAATATAAATGATATTGACTCCCATTTTACACTCGATGATCATCCATATTTCACTACATTTTATCCATATCACGTAATTATTTATACGGATCATTGCCGATCTTTAGTCGGGCGCACATCGATGAGCCGCGTTGTAAACAGCTGAGCGTTCACGCACACCACCAGGCACGTGGCTCACCGATGTGCGCCCGGCTAAAGATCAGTGATGATTTGCCAGACTTTATTCAATAATAATTCTTTTATTAAGCATTATACAAAAAAAATGGTAAGAGACTTTCCTGCTTGATTTAATCCGCTCTATCTGCACATTACGGGTGGGACGATTATTATCAGACATCCTGTATACATATGTGTACGCGCATAAAATCTTAAATAATTATTGCATGTTGTTGCATATTGTTCGGGCGCTTTGTTGGCATGAGAGCGGTCTTTTATGTCGGTTAATATCAGATGCTATTTCCACATTTTTGGACCATGCGACTAAAATACAGCAGCTATATCATTTGAAATAATCAAGTCAGATTAAGTTAAGCAAGTTGCTATGTGACCAAACCGATGAGGTGATCAAAATTGTCGCTCAGAAATATATACACAGTGTGGGCTGCGAAAGAAGAAAAGATTTTATGATACTTGGTAGTGATCTCAATAGTCCCGACAATTGATGAGTATTTCTATTTTAATGGCAAAATAAATATTCCATGTAATTTATTTTCGCGAATATTAGTTGCGTTTAAAAAATATTAATTTATGCTAAATTTTAAATCCACAATAAAGTTATTTCAGGCTGTCTACTCAAATCTTGTAAAAAAATTCCCTGATCTTCCAAGAATTTTTATTCAAAATTCCAGGTAAAGAAAATATTTTAAATACTTTTAGTGTAATTTAGTTTCCGCAAATAAATTTTTTGTTGTATGTGTTTTCTAATATTTTTTATTTATACAAAGAAAAAACACAAAGCCATTTAAATTTCAAATGTACTGAAAGAAATGTATACTTAGCTTTTGTTAAGATAAAAATTTTTAATTTGTCTAACATTTTCATTTTTTATTACAAATTAATTATTAACAATGAAAATAAAAAAAATGTACTGCATATTCAATATTTTGTTAAGACATTGACTATATATAAACAGACATAGATATATATTTTAATAATATATTTTGACGGATTGCCTGCTGCTTACAATCTAAGATCAAAATTATCAAAGAGAGATTTTTTTTTAATTTCCTGAGTCCCAATAAAATTTTATAAGAATTCCCTAGTTTCTTCAGATACAAAAAAATTCTCTGAAAATTTCAGACTTTCCATGTTTCGCCAGGGAGTTATTCTTTTTTAAAAAGCCTGAGTTATTCTCTTTTAAAAAGTCAACATTCTGTTATTCTCTTAAAATGAGTTGAACAATGTATACGATATGTCATATTTGCTCAATCTGCTCAATCTGCAATGAACAGAATTCGGTTTTCGCGAGCCACGCCGAAGTTCAGGAATGCGAAGCATTTGCGTATATCCGATGAGATCGATAGCGCGAAACGGTAGTAACTAAACAAGGTCACCTTGAGGAAAGAGAGAAGCGCACACACCCCCGCTACGAAATTTTCACCGCGGCGCCATATGACTGGCGAATTTCGCGCGCATTTCTTGTTATTTATCCCGGCGAAAGAAGAACCGGTGCTATTCTGGCGTGTCGCCACGCGAACTATTACGGTCGCGGCACGGCGTCTCGGTAATAATAATACGATATATAATTGTTTTGTCACGTGGGTATAATCGCAGCGGGATTGGCCGGCGCAAGTTCCCGTTTACCGCCCCAGTTACGAAAGGGATGCGGCACAAGCCGGTTAGTTTTCTTGTCGCGCGTCCACCCTCGAATGATTATACGCATCCGTCGATTCGCTCGTTTTCGACACCCGGTATGGCAAATCTATCACCAGCACATTAATATTAAATATATAAAGTTGATTAAACCAAAATTTTGTAACAAGAAAGTTTTAAATTGCAACAGATCAGTGAAAAAAATGTTTGAACATTATTTCTCTAAAAAATCGTCGAAGCAAGTATCATATACTTTTGTCTAAATTAAAAAACATTATAATCTACGTTTAAAATAAGAAACCGTGCATTTCTTCTTAACATTAATTGTTAATTTAATGAAAATAACGTTAAGGCTGTCTATACATATAATAGTAACAAAAAATTTTCGAAATTTAAATAGAAAAAAATACATATTTCATACATTATAATAATTTCTTACATTTACATTGTTTGGAAAATGAAATAAATCTGGAATAATAATATAATATGTTTTTTAAGGTCTTCATAAAAAAAATAATTAATATTTTTCCTTTGGTTGTGTATCCTCTGAAGTCAACTGCAAGAAAAAAAACTTAAAAAGTAGCTTACAGGAAGATCTTGAGTTAAAAGCATTTTGCTATAATTTTTAATAAATAACTTAAATCAATAAGTGGATTTAAATCAAGTTTCGCATAAATGTTTAGTAGAGTTTTATTAATATGTGTTAAAATTTTTAATTTGTTGGCAATGTTTTTTCTTTTTCAAATTTATCAATAAATGCTATAATACGTAAGTATTCTTTTCATAAGAATTAATACAAACTTTAAACTTAAATAATTTTTTAAACCATAAAGAAAACTGTGCTCAGATTTTGTATAGATATTCAGAAGAAATATATAGTAGAACAATCTACGAAATTTTTCTGTTTTTGTCAATTTTGATGATACATACATCCTTAAGTCTTGAAATTAAAGAAAATTATTCTTCATATAGCATATTCTTTGTCTAATTTTATATAAATATATTTAACTTTTTTGCAGCTTAAATAAAATTATTATATTATGTGTGTATATTCAATACATAATGGAATAATCTTAACAAAAAGATTCTTCAATCAAACTCAGCACTGCAAATAATTGCAACAAATTGTACATATAAAATGATTCATCTCGTAATCTCTCTCTAAAAAATTACATCACGCTAACCGATAGTCTCCGAAAGATCACAGAGTCAAAAGTAGTTCTCGCGTTTATGTAAGGAGTGGCGGAATTATTTCGAGCCCGATGTATCGCGCGCGAAATTATACACGAGGGCAGACCACGTGGTCCAAATCCACCTCGCCGGACAGATCTAAACTTAGGAGTGCGCATAAACTGAGCGTTCATTCGGTTTCCTTCGCGGCGCTTTTTACAATTACGACTTTTGCTCATTTCTCTCTCTCTCTCCTTCCTCTTTTTCCCCTCCCCTTCTCCTATTCCTTCTCTTGCTCCCCCTTTCCCCATCCCCCCTCTCCCTCTCACTCTCTTTTAAGATGAAATTAATGAATAAGATAAGATGTACGAATAAAAATGACAATCCGCATTCATTAAGATTATATACCCTTTTCAACAGAGATTTATTTAATGGGAGGAAGGGGAGAGGGTTTCCAAAATTTGAGAAGTGTTTCTCGAAAAACTAAGTTTTTTGACTCTAAGACATTTTAAAACATATCTATGGAGCATTGCATTAAAATCTAGGCTTGCAGGATTAGCACTGCTATTAATTTAGAGATATTATGATTACAGATAACATGATAATTGATAAATTTATTAATAATGTAAAAGATATATAACTAAATTTTATATTATAAATTCATAAATCACTGTTCATGATTGATAAACTAATTAATAGGCATGCTATTGTTTTATTTTATATTTTGAAATTACATATATAAATTATTTCTTAATACAATTTAAATAAGGACTTTCTTAACAACCTCTTTTTACTTGTATTTATGCTAAAAATTTACTTTTTTAATGTTTATATGTAACCTTTTTAGGCACTGTTTTTTGTATTTAAATAATAATAAAATTTTTTAAAATGTTTTTCTATTTATTCCTAAATTACAAATGTATATACATTGGCAAACATGCTTCTCACATGTATATTATACAGGATGAGTTATTTTAATCGATCCACTGAAATATTTCAGACCCCTTAAGTTTAAGATAAAAATGTTTCAGACAAATGTTGTTTAATGCTGAGAAAGTCATCTGGTGATGATCTTCACTTTGACTTTGCATCAAAATCCAAAGAGTTATTTCAAGGTCACTTTATTTTTTTGATGAACCCCATATTTTTTATTATATATTTTTATTATCCTTTTTTACTGAAGATAATCCTTTTTTATCAAAGGTAATATTTCTTAAGATTAATCTTTCTTTATCGAATATAAAAAATAGGTGAATTTGTTTAAAAAATAAAGTTGACCTTAAAATAATCCTTTGAACTTTAATCCAAGGTCAAATGAAGATCACCATCAGATGATCCTTTCAACACCAAACAACTTTTGTCTAAAACATTTTGTCTTAAATTTAAAGGCTTTGAAATATTTCAGTGGATTAATTAAAATAGCCCATCCTGTATATATATTCTTTAGATATACGTTCAATTGAAACGTGGATTACAGGTCAATGTTTCATGAAAATCTCAGTTAATGTTTCAGTTGAATTTATCATATAGTTTACAGTCTCTCCCCCCAAAAAAATCTTGGATATGTCCTTATTTTCAATTTTCTCAAAATTTTCTGCGTGATATTTTTCAAGCGTAATTCATGTGGATTTGTTTCATCGCGTTCGTCGAACTTTCGCGTGTACGCCTGTCGACCAGCATTATCGATTACATCTATAAAACACCAATCGCAACACCCTATCGCAGTGTTTCCCAAAACGTGTATTCCTCAGAACACTAGAATTTCACTGAATGTAAATAGTGGTGATCTACCAATGATCATTCTATACATATATATATATATATATATATATACGCACACACACACACACACACGCGCGCGCGCGCGTTCGTGTGTACATACATACATACATACATATATACATATATACATACATACATATATATATACATATATATATATATATGTATATATGTATACATGTA
>JBCAUJ010000028.1:122075-140652 GCA_038406275.1 Cataglyphis albicans
ACGCACGCACGCACGCACGCACGCACGCACGCACGCACGCACGCACGCACGCACGCACGCACGCACACACACACACATATTATCTCTTTGAGGCACATACTTAGATATAAAGCAAAAGTTTGATAGATAAATTCACCGAATATTACAATAGATTATGGGCCCAGGATGCTTTGTTTGCTTTTATGGATAAAAAGAGTGATATATAGTCAGCAAAAGGATACAATATCAGTTAACATACAGTCAAACTAGTTAAAATTGCGTTGTATGAAATCCCCAAAAAATCAATTAAGTTAGAAATAAGTTTTTCGAATCTTACATAGTCAGATAAGTAAGTACTGCGTTTCTTGTAATTAAAAATTAGTGCGTTAAGACAATTTTGTTAAAAATTATGGATTCGATTAAGTCACAAATGAAAATCCTGTCTGAGGATGTGTATGGAAATGTAAATTATGGATGCGTTCTGTTTCAGCGCATAGATTACCTGAAAATCTATAGTTCACGTAACATATATTATAGATTTCCAAGCCATCTATGCGCTCTATGCATGAAACGGAACGCAACCTATATCTCCTACAGGTTAAAATTAAATCTAACTTTAAAATCAGAAGGTTTATTTCTGGAGTAGAAGTAAAGCCTGAAAGACCTAACACAAATAAAATAGTCAAAGCCTGAATTAAGCAAGATCTCAAGGCTTAAACTTTAGGCACAATTGTAAGCAGTAATAGTGCAAAGAAAATTTCAAACTACAAGTCAGCACATCAAATGCTTGATAAAATTGCACACACTGTATGGTAAAAAGTCTGATTTTACAATTGAAGAGTTACAAAGATAATTTTTTAGTTTCAAGTATGACATAAGCAAGTCAGTTATTGAAAATTGCATGATTATTCAACAATATTCCAAGGATTTAGTTGCTGAAGGTGAAGAAATCAAAGAAAGTTGGATTATAAACAGAATTTTGGGAATGTTGCCACCTAAACTTTACCATTTTCATACTGCTTGGGATAATGTTAGCGGTGCAGACAAAAATATAAGTAAACTTTTTGAATGATTGCGTTTGGAAGAAGATAGACTAAATAAAAGCGAACAGTCAAACGACTCTATATCTCAAAATGCACTTATTTGAAAACAAGGTAAGAATTTTGGAAATACGCAAGGAAATTCATCCGTCGAATGTTTCAAGTATGGAAAAAAAGGAAGAAATTTTGCAAAAATAAACCATGCACCAAGTATCTAGCTTATTGTAAAAATAATTATGTCTGCAATACATGTAATCAGAAAGGTCATTTTGCCAAAGACTATCCGAAGGGAAATTCTGATGAAAGTAACAATCAAAACAGTGATAAACCTGAAAAGAATGACTAAGAAGTCAAATTGTCGTACATTCATAACTGTTGGTTTATCAACTGGAAATATAAACACATAAATGCAAAGTGTAATTGCAATGATTTGTGGTATCAGGATTGCACTGCCACACAGTATATGACATCTCATAGAAAGTAGCTGACAAATTTTGCTGAATTTGAAGAACTTATGATGATTATGATTGGTGATGCTACAAAACTAAAAGGAATTGGGACAGGTGATATAGATTTGGAAGTTTTTGATGATAAAGTGATATTAAATTATTTTGAAAAATGTTTTATATATATCAAAAATGACTTTTAACTTTTCTCCGTTACTCAAATGTTGAATAAAGGTTATGTACAGATTGCAAATGTAAATTAATCTATTTTTAAAACTCGATGAAAAGGAAACTGTAGCAATTGTCAAACAAGATGGAAATTTGTATAAGATGATGTTTCGTCGAGAAAAGTCTGAAAAATGTCTGAGTACCTCCATTAAAACTTGGCATGAAAGACTTGCTCACCAAAATGTCGAGTATGTCAGAGATATTTTAAAAAGAAGTGGCACTAAGTTTGTCAATGACTGGAATGATTACATTTGTACAGGTTGTATTTATGGAAAACAGCATAGAAATTCTCACCCAAAAAATCCGAAAGTTGCTGAAAATCCTTTGGATTTGATTCATGTTGATTTTTGTGAAATGAACATTAAGTCTGTTGAAGAAGCTAAGTATTTTCTCCTATTTAAAGATGATTTTTCACACTTTCAAATAGTTTATTTCTTGAAAACAAAAGAAAACGAAATTGCCTCAAAACTCAATGTTTTCATGAAAATGGTAGAAAATCAATTTAACAATAAGATCAAATTTAAGGTCTAAGGCACAGATAATGGCACAGAAATAAAAAATGCCAACACTCAGAAGCTCTTGGAAGAACTTGGAATATTTCATATCAGATCAAGTGCTTACACACCTCAACAGAATAGATGAATTGAAAGAGAAATGCGCACAGTTGTTGAGTTGGCTCGATCCGCTTTATATACTCAAGATTTGAATGAAAACTTGTGAGTTAAAGCTGTTAACTATATAGTTTTTACTCTAAATCAGACTGCAACAAGCTCATTGAAAGATAAAAGTTCCGCTGAATTGTGATTTGAATGTAGAGTGGATGTCAGAAAATTGAGAAGCTTTGGATGTGAATGCAATGTTTTAATTCAAGATCACAAACGAGCTAAAATTGAAAAATTATAAAAAGGAATTTTTGTTGGCTATAATTTGAACTCACTTTGCTATAAAATTTATCTGTCCGAAGAACGTGATATTATTTTCTCCGACAATGTGATTTTTAATGAGAAAATTGAAATTGGAAAAGGCTGCACTGAAATTGAAACTCCGATGGTAATAAGTCAAAATAAGAGTTCAGGAGGAGAGTCTGAAAGTTCTGAACTCGAAACCTCCAACTCTGAAGACTCGAATGATGATCAGCCGTCTCACAATTTAGACTATGATACTGATGACTCTGATGACTATTATTATATTATTTAATATATTACTATATTATTTAAACAAAAGCTTATATCTTTAAATCTGAGATCGTCGAACTTTAAAGAAGCCTGCAAAATGGACTATTTTCCAGAGGAAATGAGGCAAATGTGGCCATAATAGAAGAATTTGAAGACATTTCTGTTTCAGATACCCTAAAAAATGAAAATTGCCATAAAGCAATGTCTGAAGAATTTAATTCTCTAACTAAAATGAAAAACTGGAACTTGGTAAAACCTTTCGAATAAATGCAACCATTAACTTGTCGTTGGATCCTACATCAGAAGCAAGACGGTCGAAGTTAGACATTGCCAGATGTTTTGAACAAAAAGAAAGAATTGACTAGTTCAAAACGTTTAGTCCTGTTACTCATTATGTATCAATTCGATTGATTCTTAGTCTTGCAGTCTCTAACAAAATAAAATTGATGACCTTTAATGGAAAAACAGCACATCTACATGAAAAAATAAAAGAAGATATTTTTATTTATCAACCTGAAGGTTTCGACGATGGCATTGGGTGTGTTTGCAAGTTAAACAAAAGTATTTATGTCTGTATTATCTAGATCTGAAACAAGCCCCAAGAATCTAGAACAAAGAATTCTCAAAATTCTTAAAGTCTCTTGGACTTGACAATACCGATGATGATCCATGTATTTATTACGACAAAGACAGAAGTATAAGTAATACTCTCTTTATTTGTAGATGATGAACTTGTTGCTGGAACAAATGAGGACGATATAATTACCATCTTAAATAGACTAAACCAAAAATTCGAAGTCACATTTGACATTGCAAGTGAAGGGCGACTGTCATGTCTAAGCATGCAAATAAAAATTAGCCCAAATGGAATTTCTGTTAATCAAAATACACAGAAAAAATTTTTCAACGGTTCAAATTGAACACACTAAATCCTGCATCCACTTCAATGGAACATGGAATGGTCACAGATCAAGAAAAACATATAAATGACAAACCACTGAAGGAATCTGAACACTATCGTGAAGCTATAGGAAGTTTACT
Organism: Cataglyphis albicans; assembly: GCA_038406275.1. Lineage (NCBI taxonomy): Eukaryota > Metazoa > Arthropoda > Insecta > Hymenoptera > Formicidae > Cataglyphis > Cataglyphis albicans. The sequence goes on from JBCAUJ010000028.1 coordinate 125,985, forward strand.
ATATCTAGCCACAATATCTCGCCCTGATATCAGTTTTGCTGTGAACTACTTAAGCCGATCTTGTAATAAACCGATGAAGAATCTCTGGAAGATGATCAAACGCATCTTTCATACTTGAAAGGGATCTCTGTCGAAAATGATCGCTTAAAACCGATTAAAACATACTCCATTTTAATCGGTTTTAATAGATTTTAATCGGTTCAATTCGCGTTCGGATTAAAAAATAATTGATTTTAATTCCGAACAAATTATAATCGATTTTAATATTGCTTTCGAGGATTATTTCAAATCCGAAATCATTACATTCTAATCCATATTGTTGTCTATCCATAGACACGAATCGGAAGGATATTTAAATCCAAAATAATCCGCCTAAATCGTATATTTGTTTTTAACAGTTGCGAATCCATTTCAATTAGAAAAGCACCGATTTAATAAAATTAGCAATTCGTCTGTATCCAATTTACTAGGAAAGATAACATTAATTCGTTTTAAAACAAAATTCAGCGATTACATGTATGTAATCCGTTGTAATAATATTCAATTTTTAGTAATTGAGTTGATTGTAATCCGGTTTAATCCAAAATTTACCGATTTCGGTGATAAAAACTAAATCGATTTGAATGCAATAAGAATCCAATTTTGTCTGTGATAAGCAATATTTGTTTTAATTTGAAATTATTCAATTTTTCGGATGAAAATGAAATCGGATTTAATGCAATAAATCGAATTTTTGTCATGAATTTTATATTCAACTGTGTGTATATAAATAAAAAAGCAAAATTATATTTATTACAAAGTTTTATTTATTATTGAATTTCAAATATATTCGAAGTTAGTATAAATATCTACAATATCCTACATCTATGTGAATAACTTTGCTTTTAACATTGCTTATGGGAACTATTGAGTTATGTATATAATCTTTTGATTATATACATCCTATCCAATTCTATCCTATCCATGTATGACACATTAAATGGTTTGTTGGAACTAATTGCAATTTTTTATATTTGCAAGTGGCATTTATTATTTAATAGAATGATGTGTATTATTTGACCATATTCTGAATGTAACTGAATCATTGTACTGTTTGTTTTTTTTGCTATGCGATATTTCTGGCTATGAAATACAACATGTCTAACGATGCATTTTTTATATTTTATACATTTTATCATCGCATTTTATTTTATAACATTTGCCAATGAAAACGACATTGTTGCCATCATACGTGTAGCATTTTGATAAATGTTTATATTGAAATAAATTTGTGCAATAGTCACGCACGGCAGATACATCACAGTAATCTATATCCGTTAGAAAATGCAATATCTCTAAGAACTTTTCCGACATTTGCTGGTCAATTCTGTTTGGACTATTCTTACATTGTTTTAATTTATATATATTCTCTCAAAAGGAAATTTAGAAGTGGACCGCAAAGGACCCTTTTTTTTACCGATTGCATTATATGTAATAAAGTGTACACATTAAAGCGGAGAACACACACTTTTGCATAAGCGCATAGCCATAAACATAAAGAAATTGGTCCACAAATATATGCCTAACGAAATGAACCAATCAATTTCCTTATACTTATGGCTATGCGCATATGCAAAAGTGTGTGTTCTCCGATTTAAATCATCTTTTGTCATCCGTAGTACACACACACACACACACTTTGAAATAACCTACAAACTTCAATAAATCGTATTCACATTATTTTAGTTCTTTTGCAGTTATTTTAATTTTTAACAATATGTACAAACTACTTACAAGTAAGGAATAGTGGGTAAATGCATCCTGATTTAAAAAACCGTTAAGGCATGACAATGCCTATAATATGATAGCCATGACTTTTCCGCTGATGCCTTCCACTTTGCCCGATCATGCAAAGATTCCAGAAGTCTATGAATATCTTGAGTCGGTTTTATTAAACTCAAGCGTTTGTTAATAGTATCTTGTTTGATTTTATTCAATTTAAAACACGACTTAGAATCCGAAGCAGTCCACTGATTCCAAATGTATTTGCTTACACCACAGAAAATATCATGCATGTACTCATAAGCAAATGATGTATACCAAACTCATAACCAAACCATGTCACCTTTGTGGAATTTGAGATGCTGAGATATCTCGTACGCCCATTTCACTTTTTCTTTAAATTACGCACAAACTGAACATTCTTGTGTTGACTGTCAGCAGTCCGTAAAGATGGATCATATTCACGTGTGGGATATCTTATTCCATGTATTTCTGCGATGTATTCTCCAGGGTAACAGCACCAACTGCAGCTATATCTTTCATTAAACTGCACTCTATTTTGCATGATTGGGCGGCAAACGAAGTCAACAGAACACGCTAAGAGTCAGAATTTCACAAGAAATTTTTTATTATCAACACTACGAATAATAATACCGTTATTGTAAAGATAAGAAACTTGATCATTAAATTTTAAAAAATACAAGTCCAGTAATTTACTATTTGGTTCGTGAGTACACATTGTAGCTCGGCTAAGAGAACATATTTAAACCTACTCTTAGGTGGTAAACAATTTAAAATTATTTGTAGTTGCCAAAATCCTCGTTTCTCACTTTTAGTTAAAGGAGTGCCATCAGCACTGTAATTGAATATTACTATCAAATTAACATCTTTTGAAATATTTCTATAAATTTCACTGTCATAAATATCTGTTATAATATTAAAGTTATTGGCATGACGATTACTTTTTGATGAAATAAGATCGAGCATCTCAGCTTTGATTGCTTCGTGAGAAAATAGCATCTCTAATTGATATATTATATCAATTGACATGAAATAATTATTGGATGTCAATGAGCTCGTTCAGCAGATCCCAACAGTTGCAAAGCGGTTGAAGTGAGTGATCAGTGAGCGTTTACTAATTCAGACATGTCTGCTAAACGGACTTTTTCAAAATAGCATGTCACGTGACCTTGATTTGTTCTTACTAACATAGCTTTATTTCTCAATTTATTTATAATACAAAATACAAAATATTATCAAATTGTTAAAAAAAATAAATATTGTATTTTAAAATTTATAATATAGACAATTTGGATATTATTGCTCTTTTTGCTATGGATAATGGTGTAAAAACGGTTGAAATAACGCATTACGTTTTATGCTCAATGAATTTATTGAACCATTATCAGAACTGGATGAATTAGAAATAAGGCAACGTGTTGAAAGGGCCAGAAATCAAAATTATTTCAAAATTATTGTTCCTCAATATGATGATCTTTTATTTAAGGAGCATTTTAGAATGTCTTGTGCAACATTCGAGGTATTAATGTATTTTATGAAATTATAAATAAACTATAAAGATTAAATAAACTATATTAAATAAATACTATAAATAAATATTATGTATATAAAGATATTTAGATATTTAATATATCTCATAGAAAGATTAATTTAGATATTTAATTTAATTTTATTAATAAATCTTTTGAGGACTTGGTCAACGTAATTGGACATGCTGTCTTTGAGAATCCAAATTACCTTGTGGATTTAAGAAAGAAAGTTACGTTCTCTGTTTTGATTAAACCAGAAAGTTTTCTCGTTGCCGGAGATCGCTTTGGATTACTTTGGATTACCCAAAAGCACTGGTCACCATGTGTTCAAAGAAATTGTCACGATTATAGCTGGTCTGTTACCGAATTATATAACATGACCGAACACGTTCTCGCAGTTTTCCCGGTGTTGTTGGTATAATCAATGGTTGTATCCCAATAAAAGCTCTCGCAGGCAACCCTATAGATTTTTATAATAGGAATAAAGTACATTTAATTATATTACAAGGAGTATACGATCACAAGAAACGTTTCATAGATGTTTTCATTGGAATGCCTGGATGAATGTACGATGCCCTGATATTCAGGCAGAGTGAATTGTTTGCACAATTAAATAATGTTGAAAATATTTTATTATCTCCTAATATACATCTTCTGGAAGACTTTGCCTATCTTTTAATGAAAAATCTGATGACACCATTTCGTGATAATGGCTATTTAACTAGAGAGCAAAGTAATTATAATGTTAAGTACCATCTATCATCGAAAGAGCATTTGGTCTTTTGAAAGGCAAATTTCAAAGATTAAAATATTTAGATATATCTGACGCAGTTCTGGGAAATACTATAATAGCAACAGCGTGTGTCATACATAATTTTTTAATTGTTACGAAATCGATTTTGAACATAAAGTGTCAATTGAAGAACCAATGCCAATATCAAACGACGATAAAGAATAGTACCTGATGAAGATCTTCTTGCAGTAGCCAAAAGAAATAAAATTGTTAACTTATTACAATAGAATATAAAAACATTACATTATTATAACATTATTGTTATTATTATTATTATTATTATTATTATTAATAATAATAATAATAATTATTATTATTATTATTATTATTTATTATTATTATTATTATTATTATTATTATTAATTATTATTATTATTATTATTATTATTAATTATTATTATTATTATTATTATTATTATTATTATTATTATTATTCACATTAGATTTAGATTAGATATTACTTTATTATATATATACATCTCTACACTTCCCTTGCTCCCTCTATTATTTCTACCTATCTGCTCACCGTTCTACTTATTCTCTACCCTTCTCTTCGTTCTTCGTCACTCTCTGTCCACCACATGATTTCCCTCTTTTCCCCCGATTTCCTTACCTCTATCTGCCTTTTTCTCGCTTTCCTGTTTCTATCCCTTTTCACTATCGCCTTCACTTAAGGCCATTGCACGTTAAAAAATTTTAGTTGTAAAAATTTTAGTCATAAGCCCATAAGAAAATTGACTAATCACAATCAAACATTCTAAAACATAATAAGAATGTTTGAACTGTGATTGATTGATTTATTTACGGCTTTACGATTACGACTAAAATTTTTTAACGTGCAATGGTCTTTATACTTTTCTACGTACACCTCACTCAACTCTTTTCATTTTCACCTTCTCTTTTTTCTCTTTCGTCTTTATCTTTTTTTCTTCTCTTTTTTCACTAGCCTTTCTTCTACACGCTCTTTAATTCACCGGCAACGGAAGTTCGCATAAACGCACATGTTTCTAAAAAAAATGAAACTTTTTTATTATTTATTAATACTATTATACACATGTAGAACTTAAGTAAAATTAAATATAACTAAATATATTAATAAACTATAATATAAAGAAAACCATAGTTTACATATTTTCTTCTGCTTCAACTCGATTACTTTTTAAAAGTAACAAATTTCATAACAAATCGTTTCTTTCTTGCTGAATCTTATTGCTATTGTCGATGGATATCTTTCCATTATAGGTTTAATGCGTTTTTCCTCGATATCTAGTTTTTTTCTTATATTGTAAAGTGAACTCATTCGCATTGATTTTTCTGACCTCTCAAGTGAGGGCGTTATATTAAATAAATCTTAAACACCTGAGGAAGAATGGGAAAAATTAGGTGTTAAATGGTGTTAAATAAATTCAAAATATGTTGAAAGTGTTGAGGAAGCTGGAATGACAGGATTGGCAAGATTGGTATGGATTAACTGAAATGGTGATATTGATAAGATAGAAGACGAAGTTCAAATATGACAAGAATTGTAAAATCCGTATCAGGATACGTATTGAAGATTAAAATTATAATTTCAAGATTGAAATTTGACCAATCAAGGCAAAGAAATTTTAATTCCTTTTTTTCTGATTAGTCAAATTCCAATTTTTAATCTTTAATTTTGCGTAGTCTGATACAGGCTTTAGGAAAATAAAAAAAAAGTGTGTTAAAGGGGTTACTTCATAGTTTTCTTGACAAGATACACTTGCTGTTATATCTTTGTCTATTTGCATCGATAAAAATGTTGAACAGCAGTTAATCGTCATGTCATTGGCAAATATATCTTCAAAAGTTTTAAAATATTCCCACGAAATTCGTCCTCGACTAGTGCTAGATTTATTATTATTATTTTTTATATTTTTGTATGATTTTTTTATGTTATGCATTTTTCTATCCAGAAGGTCTTCATTTAAATTAGTATAACCATTTGCCTTCATAACTTGAAGAATTTCTGCCCATAAAGATTTTTTTTAATTTAGGATTTTGAAAACTGTTTTTACAGTCTAAATAACTGTTTAAAAATAATTTTGTTGATTGTTTTGTCCATGAAAAATTCTTCTTTTCAGAATCTACAATTATACAAAAAATTTATGAAAAAAATATTTTATTAATAATTTATTCTAATAGTGGAACAAAGTTAAAAAAAGATGGTTTATATACCAGTACATGTACTATCCAAGATTTCATCTAAAATTAAAACCAATTCTGATAGTTGTAGCATTTGCTAAATATTGCGTTAAAAAATCTGTATCTGAAAAAGAAATATTGCTAAGGTACGTTATTTATTCAGTTTCATCATTTATCAATATATAAATAAATAAACAAAGTTTAACGCAGAGAGAGAAAAAAGATTTATAATAATATTATTATAATTATGTTATTATTATATTATATTATTATATTATATTATTATTATATTATATTATTATATTATAATTATATTATATATTATATGTGTATTTACGTGACTGTAATCTTGAATGGATCTCTTCTGTATCAGTGATACTGTATTGTGCATCACCAATTGTATAATTTGCACTATACATTTAATTATCGGTATTTTTAAAATTCATTTTCTTTGAGTTAGGTTTTTCAAATTCAAATTATGGTTAAGCTGTCATGTGTGCCGCCATATTATTTTACAACATAGTGCGCTTAGATAGCAGAGAAAAAATTAGATAGAAAAAATGGCGTCCACTCCTTAAACATGTTGAGTAATGGTAATTGAGCGGAGTACGTTCAGCAAACACTCTCTCAACAGTTGCATAATAGTTGTGTCTGCTGAACGCCCAATGAAATTACAAGTTTTTCTCGACAAGAGTCACACGTTAGTGATTGTTTTATAAAGTTATTTCTCGACGTCGAATACATAATTTTGGTATGACACTTGTCAGAGAAATAGTGATAAACTATTTTATCGTCTGATGGATCGAATGCTTTATCTAAAGTGTATTTGGAAATATTAATTTTTTCTAATTTTGGCCCGGCCAATAATTTTATCATGTTTATAAGCATAGATTTTTCAAGGTCTGACAGCTTAAATCGGAGCGAAAATGTGACGACTAATATCAATATATCTCGTATTGTCAAATTGGATTCTGAAAATAATATAGTATCATCGAATGTGATGTCTTTTTCACTCGTTTGCTCCTCAATACGTTCATAATTGTCATCCACATCGCTTCCGGTAGTATAATTATCTTTGTCATCTTCTGCTGCTTTTTTCCTCGTTTCACGTGCTGCGAAAAGCTTGCGGCGCGAAGATGCCTCTCACTGTCAATTGATACTCGGTCCACGGCGAATGAATGGGAGAAGCGGTTTGCGAGCGTGCTTCGCTATGGCAACCGAAAGAATTACACATATAATGAAAAGATCACATACATAAAACGGAGTGCGCAGTATGTGTGTAATTGGTTGCCATAGCAAAGCATGCTCGCAAACCGCTCCTCTCATTGCTTCGTCGCGGACCGAGTATCAATTGACCGTGGAAGGCATCTTCGCGCCGCGAGCTTTTCGCGGCATTTCGTTGGCTGATCTTATAAAATTAATATTTTTTTAAATATTGAGAAAATCACAAAATGGGTACAGGACTTTTCTATTCAGAATAACACCCTCTACCTTCCCTTAAAGAGTGATCCGCGAATTATCAGACATCTTGTATGTACTTATTAATTTTTTGACACATAGTTTAATCATGAACAAAATAAAAAAATAAAAAAAAAATAATTATGCGTACCTCTGAAATCCAAAATTTTTCAATAAACACACATAAAAACAATGTTAAGTATCGCGTGGAGGTGAACAAAAAAAATGTGCTCAGGAATAATTATGTTATTAGGAAGTAAATAATGCACTTTTGTTTATAACAAAATTATTTTTTTTTCAAAAATATGTAAATAATATATCTCTTTATTAAACCCATTTTTATAATACGAATATATCGCAAGATGGCCACATAACTTGTAGCAGCAGTTTTTTTAAAGTGCTCCAAACAGATATGAAATGCATAATTTATTATTTTGCAGATTCAAAAGATGATATCAAAAAGCGATTAGAAACTTTGAAAAGGTTACCTATTATTTCGGAACGCTTGATGATAATGATTTCGAGTAATAATACATCATCCTCAGATGAAATCTTTGATTCACTTAATAATACGGCGTCTTCGAAAAGTACACAAGAAATAATTCCGTAAGTTTATACTTTTTAAATTGTATACGATATATTATATAAATAATAATCAGAATCGTTAATAATATCTTATATAACTTATATATTGATATTCATGTTTCAGGTTTTGAAAAAAGTATCAGTGAAACTGGAAAAATTATAGAAATAGCCGTTTACTATAAAAAATGTCAATGAAAATGTTAATAAACAGGTATAACATAAAATGTTTGCAACAAATTTTAGGTACATATATCCCAAAATATTTTCATCAAAATACATAGTGTTATTGAATTATTTCTTTTATGCTTCTTATAAGTAATTAAATTCTTATAAGTAAAAAAAATTCTTATAAGTAATTAAATTATAGTTAATGTTTTTTGTATTAGTAGAATTTTTTGGATAAATAAAATTATTTGACTTATTTTGTATCAACTTGTGCTTCGAATACTGAGCTCCGCTTGTTCTTATTTATTATTAACTTTCAATTACGATTTTTTTATGACATTTTTGTATTCTAAATTTGTAATATTCTTTTTTTAATTATAAAGACAAAAATTATATTAAAGTTACAAATATAAATAAAAATTATGTACATGTATTAAATAAATATTTATTAATCTACATTTTAAGCAATAAAATAGAACTTTTTAAATTTATATTATAAGAAAAAAAATATTAATGCATTTTATTTTTCATTTTTTTATTACAATAGAGTATTTCTGCAAACTTAATATTTTTTTTATTATTATTTTTATATAATTGTAGTTTTTTTTACAGGAACACGCTTTTAATTTCAGGAATTAACTTTATTTTACTTTTCTGTTTTTTTTTTGTTTTTCGTTTTTATATTCTTGTCTTTTTCTTTTTTTTTATTATTTTGTTTTCGAGTCTAATTAATATATTGACCTAATCTGCTCAGTTTTCTAAAGCTTGATGACAACTTTTATATTAAAATTATACAAAATCGGTTATAAAAAATGTAAAATATTTTGCTATCAATATTTCAACTGTAAATATATTACAATTTCGGAAACTTTTCTCCCCATTTGTAATTCCAAAACATAAGTATAACAAGAAGGCAGAGAAGATTAATATGCGACACAAAACTGACGGAGCAAAACTGACTGGTTGGGATTGCTGGGAATGTGAAAAACTAATATCAAAATATAATTACACAAAATATGTACACATAAAGGAAATATTTTCTTCATAAACAAGTATTAATTTTTTTCATTCTGAGTGTGATTTTTTACATTAGTATTACAAAAATTTATCGCTGTCAAAAGACGAATTGCAGAAGCAAAAGAATCAATGCTCGCGGCATCGGCATAAGTACGAGAGACCTAAAACACCAGAAGATATATTTATAATATTATATTATAATTTCACATCACTTTTGTGATATATTATATAAAATTAGCATTAGAAAGGGACTGCATTGATTCGGAGGTATTGTACAATTTTTAAGTATATTATAAATAGATTTAGAATTTATAATAACATTATTTATTTTTATAACTACAATATATTGTTTGCATGTTCAGATAAATAATAATATTTAAACTGAACGCGAAAACAAAAACGTAACTTGTTTATAATTTATGAAAGTTACGAAAGTTATTATTGAACATATTTAACTGAACTATATGTCACATGACATTTTAAATTTCTCAACGAAAGCTGCACGTTAGATCTCAGTCATTCAAAAGTGTTGTTTAATTTCTGCTATTAGATCTTAAAATTAATAAATTAATAAATGTATTGTTACAATTTAAATATATGTAGAGCAATCAATCGAGGATGCAACGGTGAAAAGATACAATCGTTGAGAGAATGCAATGATGAAAAGTTACAATTGTTGGAAGAATGCAACGATGAAAAGGTACGTTGATTGGTATTTAATTCTTTGACAATTGAGATCAATATTAAAAATTAAAATTTATTCTATTACTTGATTTTTACTAAAACGATGCATCATAAGCGAATAATTCAAGGGTACATATTTAATTAATAATTAATAATTTCTGTAATTTGTTCTGTCCACACATTGTTCTGAAAACATTAATGTATTTAATTTTATTATTGCAATTAACAATTTATTTTTTACACACATTGTCCAATTAAAATTCATATCTGTTTTTTTAAATTTATAAATATGGAGAAAGCATCACTGTGTGTAGACAATCATATTTCAAAGGTATATTACAATTTTATCATGCGCACATTTATGTGCGAAAATAACTAACATTTTCAACATTTTAAAGTCAAAAAGTTAATTTTTTTATTGTAATTAATTTTCATAAAAAGCTTATAATAAAGAGCTTATTCTGTAACTTTTAATGTTGTCATTATATGTCATTACCCAACTAAAACGTGGAAAATATTTGCGCAATGATACGCTCTAATGACATTGTTAAAAGTTATAGATTCCTAAATGTTTAGTCGAAATATACCATGGTATTTTTAAATTTGTGAATACTGAGAAGTAAGTTTTGCGATTGATATCAATGTTTATAATTTGTATAATTATTTTGTTATATTTAATTTTTGAAAAATTAATGTAATTAACCAAAAATTAATCTATATTAACCAATATTTATATTTTGGAGAGTCCACTGGTACATGAATGTGAAAATGAATCGAAATCTCGACGTTATTTAATCAAACCACTGCAATGTGTAATAAAGTGTAATGATAAGGTATCGTGTAAAATATTTATTTGAAAAAAAATATGATTGCTTATACCGAGAGAAAAATGTTTCAAATTCAAATACGAGTGAAGGAGGATTTACATCTTTAACGCAACAAATTTTCATCATTATTTTTTGTTTTTTGCATAAATACATTCAATCGGAATTGAAGGTATTTGTATTTTGTTTGCGAATATTTTGATGAAAAAGATGTTCTAAGAAACGTAAAAAATTAATTTAATTCTTATACATTTGGATAAATTTGCATAATTTACTATTATAATAATAGTATAATATAACATTTAATATGTATAAATAAAAAATTTAATAACTTAAATTTTGTACTCGTTTTTTGCAGTTAAAAGAAAAAAAATTATTGCTTGAAGAAATTTCGAAATTACAATCAAGGATTGAAGAATTACAGGAACGCAATAACAAATTATGAAATGCACATAAAGAAATAAAACAAAAGCTGGAGGAAGCAATGTCCGAGTTAACAAATGTAAGAAAACTAAACGAACGACTGCAAACGGCGTTGATCGATAAAACTAACAAATGCGAAGATAAGAAATTGTGTATACAGTCTGAGCAAAGTCTTGTTTTAAACGTTATGACTTAGATAAAAATAATCAAAACATTTTAATTTTTACAGCAATGCTGAAAACTATATTGACTGCCAATATCAACATGCAATATGAAAATATAGTTATATATAATTACTTGAGGGTTAACGCCTAAATCGTATTTCTTTTATAAATATTTTATGTTGACAAAGAAATAAAGATTTTATTTTAAATAGCTTAATTGTGATTCATAATAAGAGTAAATCCGACTCACCACATAAAATTCCACATACTTTTATCCATGGATTAACGATAGTAAATGTCAATTCAATTATATTAGATTGTCTATCGTGATGTAATCCGCAAAATCGTGAAATTTCAAATAGAAACGGATTACTTTTGTCGTCCTCCGATAGATTCATATCGCATTAAAATCGAATTATAATTTATGAAATCGTATAATTTTGAACTAAGATGGATATATATTACCGCACATTAATTCACTTAAAGCATATTAAATTTGATTTGACTATTCTCAATCGGTTTTAATATCTCATTTTCGGTGCAGAAATTCTGATTGATTTGGATTATTTTTTTTTAATCGGTTTTAATCGATTTTTGGCAGGAATTATTCATTATGGAATAATTTTCAATGGAGATTCAAAACTTGTTACAGATTCTGATTTCGGAGGAGATAAAATCACAGGACATTCAACCAGTGGTGTACTTGTAATTCGAGGAGACCCTATTGTTTGGTATACTCAAAAACAACGTCTTGTAGCAATTTCTACTGCTGAAGCTGAATATCGAGCCGTCGTTTCTTCAATTGATGACATTTGCTGTGTTACATCCGGTAGACTTCACGAATATTTTTTTTTTTGTGTTTCTTTTACTAATATATAAATTATTCCGGCAGACTGCATGATTTCTTTCACCGACTGTTTTCTTTTATTGAAAATTCGTTAGTGACATAAATTTAGGTTCTAAGAAATAGTCTGACAGAAAAAATAAACAGGCGAAGTCTGGGAAGCAAGACTGTAATCTCGCTGTCGAAAGTCAAGTATAAAAAAAGATTTATAAATTTAAACGTTACGACTCTGAAAGTTCGAAAATTTTAAACAAAAGATAACAGACAGTCAAACGTTAGAAATCTAAAACCATGTGGATACGGATGACAAACAGACAGCGAGATATTTAAGCTCAAGGGTATCAGACCCAAGAACTCTAAGCAAAAAAAGGAGAGGTACAGAACTATTCACAGATGATCCGAAGTTGAAACTCGCGACATTTGACACCACATGCTTGTCTGCCAGACCACCCTCTTATGTTATCTGTTTAGCATAAATTTCAAGTGAAATGTCAACTTAGGTGATTAAAGCAAACTGGGCATGACTCAATCCAAAACAAAAGCCTCATCCTTACTCGATTGCAACTACTTTCCATTGGTCGAAACTCAGCAAAGGTCTTCACCAGATCATCAATACCTATGATTTAAAAACTTGAAGAAACGCCCTAGGAAAAATCGGAGGGCATGATTAAAAAAAACTATTCGTTAAAATAGATTAACAAACTAATGGAGAGGAGGAGTAAAAGGGCTTAATAAACGCCGGACAAGATAACGCAACACACTCTCTGACGTTCTCTTATTCATTAAGGTTTATCCATCTCTTTACTGCATCTCACAGTGTATTCCGAGTTATATTCGATCAAAACTTTATCATAGTGCATCTTGTGTTTTTATAAAGACTTTGCGTTGCAAGAATTATCCGAAAGAACTTTATAGTGAAAGATCGTGCTGAGTGAATCACCATCCCTCTAATGAGCTCGTGAGCCAAGGTCTACCAAACCACATTTTACAAATCAAATACCATCGCACTCGATAAGTATGAAAGGAGTAATCCGAAAGCGATCCTCCCGTGCGTCGGTAAAACGTGCGCGTAACCGTCGGAACAGACGGCTTAGGAAGAAATTGACTCGGGCTCAGGCGGAATCACTCGAAATTAATATCACGGATAGCACTAACGTTAACATTAACGTTAATATATCCACATCTGACACTCCTCACTCCCCGATTTCTGGTATTTCTCTTCCAGCTTCCCCTACCCGTTTAAGATCAGAGTCGCTCACCCCTTCCTTTATTATTTTAAGCGATTCTCTCTATTCTTCTCCCCATCGCCCCCTTAATCAAGAAGACCCCGTCGAAGAACCACGGGATATCAATTTCGAAGGCAAATCACCTCTCTCGCTGGCTTCCCGATTCAATCCAGAGAAAGTATTCTCAGAGATCGAGGACACATCTCGATCCGAACAGGAACCGCAATCGAACCAACAAAGTCCGAGAACCAGTTCCGCCTCTGGATATTGGGCCAGTTTCCTTCGATCTACGACCCGCTTCCAGATGGAATCGTCCGCATAGGCCAAGACCTCAGAGAGTTGCGGACCGCATTAACGGAGGCCCTACCCGACACCGTAATCCCGTGGTTCGTCCCGGGGTGTAAATATCCCGTCGTCCTCCCTATCGATATCCTTTGGAAATAATTTCTACAATCCCCTTCTACATGCATAATAAAGGAAATTTCATAAAACACACACATACACAAAATATATAAATAAGAAATAATTAATAAGCCGTAAATACTAAGCAATAAACTAAGTAATCATGTTAATCTAGATAATCCATATAAATTTGTTTTTTTTCTTACTACTACTTTTATTAAATAAACGTGAAAATTTGATGTCTTTAAAAATATAAATAATTTTCTTTTTCTTGCATGCACCCGTTCCTTATCTCATATCCCGAGATCGAACAAAGTCCTATCCTGGGTAATAAGGATTAGTTCCTTTGCCGAAAAGGGAACCACCGAACGAACGGCCTACTGACAGAGTAAAAGCGACCCTCTCGGTCGTTGATCTGTCTCAGGTCCCGGTCAATTCGTTCGTCTCCGAGACACTCGTTGTCTAGCGTTTGTCTAGCGGAATTATTGTTCGGAAAGTAATTTCGTTTTTTCCCGTCAGAGGACTTAATTATGTTTTTTCGAAACCAACTTCACACTTAAGCCGCATAACCATTATATGTCTTGAGAGCTGATATTGCAAGGCTTGTGT